>JABUQX010038784.1:17500-39474 GCA_015478945.1 Trachelipus rathkii
TGATTAAGAAATGAACCTCACCAGTTTGTATATATATATATATTATATATATATATATATATATATATATATATATTATATATAATATATTATATATATATATATTATATATATATATAATATATATGATATGATATATATATATAATATATAATATCATCATCAATCATCAAATCATCATCATTATCAAAATGTCACTTGCTTCCCTATAACTGGGGGTATGGTGCTCAAACAGGCTTCAGGAATCCGTGGCATGCATAAGCATTTCTTAGAGTACAAATAAGTAGTAGCAGGAACCCAAATCCGGCTACCACTATAGATTGAAACTGTGTTGGAGGAAGAGGATTCAAAGATATAGATTATTAATTTGATAAATGAGGAGAGAGGAAGAAGACTCAAAGATTACGTGTGTGACAAGATCAAAAATTATTAATAATAATTTTCTTCTTGCATTTTTGAGCTTCATTATGCCTCTTCATTCAGAATATCCATTTAATATTATATATATATATATATATATATATATATTATATATATAATATATATATATATATATATATATATATATATATATATATATATATATATAATTTATATATTTTTTTTTATTTTTTTTTTTTATATATATATATATATATTATATATATATATATATATATTATATATATATAATATTATATAATATATATATATATTAATATATATATATATATATATATATGGAATATTTTATTTAATATTTATGAATAATCAAAGGCTTTCTTTTAAACTAAAAATATATATGTATATGAAAAAATACAACAACTTTTGTTTACTTTTTTTATCTTCATTTAATGCTTCCTATTTTACTTTAAAATAAAACAAACATTACATACTCTTTATATCTTAAAAATAAAAGTAGTTTACTTTTACTCCATTTTGTTTAAACATGAAAGCTTGCCAATTTAGAATATTTTAATTATAAAATATTAATAGTAATTTTCTTTTTGCATTTTTGAGATTGCTTAAAGCCTCTTCATTCAGGAAATCCATTTATGCTATTAAATATATATACATATATATATATATATATATATATATATATATATATATATATATATATATATATATATATATATATATATATATATATATATATATATATATCGATTAATCAACAGAGAATAGATTCTTTCGATTATTTGATTAAAAAAAAAGTTTATGCAACCAGATTCCCCAAATTAATATAAAATATAATAATAATTTTTATTTATTAATATTAATTTCATCTCAAAATATGTTTCCTCTTATTTTCCATTGTTTGTTATAGTCATGATTCTAAGTTTAATTTTATCAATGAAACACTTAAGTACAGAAGAGAAGAGGCGTAAGAAACCTCCTTGAGTACGAGTAATCTGTATTTAAGTCAACATTACCTGACGGATTGTTATAGAGACTTTATAGTATATTTAACATAAACTGGGAGAGCTGATCATTTTATTATCTGTTTTAATTAAACCATGGGTAAAGAGCTATCGCATTCCTTCAAAGAGTAAATCCCAGGGATGCCGCCCCTTGAAAAGGGTGTTCGCAATTTACGAAATTGAATGAATTCGAAAATTTGGTGTGAATCTAAATATTAAAATAAAATACTTTCTACAACTGCGACAAACTATTGTTAAAAGAATTTAGAAGAAGTACACAAGAAATTCACAATTTAAAAATTTGGAATGAATCTAAATATTAAAATAAAATACATTCTACAACTGCGTACATGTTGATCTCACCTCAGACTCACTAGCCTCCCCCTCTGCTTTTCTTATATAAACTGTTCAGATAGCTCTCAGTTTCTGTCGAATTCAACAAAAAAAATAGCTAGAATTTTGCTCAATGTTCTGCAACCCAATTATTCTCAGAATATTATCTGGCCTACATATGACCTTCCTTCTCTGAAACCCGCTAGTTCTCTGCTCAAAATTACATTTATCTGTATCTATTCTATTCCCACTATCCTAAGAATAATCTGAGATTTTACGTTGGCCTGGAAGTGCTGATATTGCTCGAAAAGTGGGAACATTCAATCTATATCCAGGTGACCAGGTTCATTATCAATTTCCGATTTCTCTAATTTCCTTCATGTTATCGCTGATTATTCATACGCGAAGGTATGTTAGGTTTGCATTTGTTACCATTATATTTTTAGTTTACGGTTATGGATATGTTAACTGCTTTTATTGATGCCTGAAACTTTGTTGGTTAAGTCATATATTCGTCTGTCAGTATATAAAGAAACTTAATTTCCTTCATGTTTCCTGATTCAAAATATATTAAAATATTCTTGCAATCTCTTCACATGTCTTTCTTTAGTTATCATCAGGCGCGAGTGAGATTGTGTAGGGGACTGCAGGTATGGGTGCGTCCCTCGATTTACTCTAATTTCTTCGATGATTTCCTGATTCAAAATATCATTAAAATATTAGCGTTTAACTGTGATATTATTCAAGAGAAATGTTCACTTTTGTGCTTTACTGTCAGGGAAACCATTTTTCTCCTTCAGTTGTTTCACTTGTATTTTGGTTAAAAACTTTGTTATGTTGCCAATATCATTCGCTGGGGATATGATCGTTTAACACGAGGTGTATGATGAATTTTTTCGTTAAAATATTACGAAATTGATGTAAAACATTTGTTACATTTAGCCATTAATATTCTTGTCCTTGATTAGACAGCGTTATGCTAAATTTATTATAAATATTACAGTGTTAATGTGAAAATTAACATTGATATGTTTAGAGATTATGCTGCAAAGTCGGAATAGGTTACGTTTTGGATGCTGTGTTAGGTACTTTACATGCTGTTAAGGCGAAGTTATTTAATTGTAGTGCGTTTATATCTATCACAGTAAGTGTTTTAGTTTGTCGTTTGCTACATCATATCTTGTTCAGCTATGTATGTTAGCTTTATTAATGTGAAACTTGTATTGTTACTTAGCCATACTCTCGTCTGCTTCTGTTGATAAGTTAAACAAGGTTATGATAAATCTTTGCTTAAATAATACTAGTGTCCAATGTGTAAAAAACATTAATAACGTTGAATATGTTTAGAGAATATCGTTGTAAAAAAGTTCGATATTCGAACTAGGTTATCGTTTTGTATGCCGATCGTCAAGTTTCACTTTAACGCATGTCTGAATGTGGAACTTTGTTCCAACTCTTAAACATGCGAGTATATATCCTCGTGCGGTTAAGTGTGTACGATGTCGTCGTTGTTACATTATTTTCTTAGTGTCAATGCTATGTTAAGCTCTGCGATTAATGTGAAAACAATGTGACGTTAGCATATATTCATTCGTTTGGTTAGTATCTAAAGAACTTACCTTTGTACTATGTTATTGTTTATTGTTTATTGTTGTCGAACCGAGAATATATACCCTTTTGAACTGATATGTTCATTCGTACCGTCGTTATTTCTTGTTTACTTTCTTGCTGCATTGGGTTGAAAGAAATAGGAAATTTCATTACATTTACGCGATGTTTTAACACTATTTTCTCCGTCAATGCAGATAGGAAGTCTTTATCGTCTGATGAATTACGATGACCACAAATCTCCCCGCAATCTCTACGCTTGTTGTTTGATATCTTCACGAGGAGTTTCGCTATTTCCACCAATACGTACTTGTCATTTATATTTCAATCGTAAACGAACTGGCGACTGCCTACATTGCTTGTATTCCAGCCAGGGGCTCAAATATAATAAGTATTGCTCACTTTATGCAAATGGCTATAGCAATAAAATCATTTTTCATGTTAGAGTTGGTATTTTCTGAAGGGGACGGAGTCTATAAAAGAGATAAAGCTAAATAACTGTACTTTATTCGTCTTTACTTCATTCGTCTGATGCAAGGTACACAGCTATGATTCATTTTAGATAAATCTTCCCCCTGTGTCAATGTAAGATTAACGTTAAATATGTTAGAGATAGCTTGGAAAAAAAATTAAAAATTAGTTACCGTCATTAAGGCAACTTTTATACAAAATGGCGTCTCTTCTTTTCCAGATTACATTTGTTAAATGTTAATTAACATTTTGTAATTGGAACATATATGTTTGTGGTTTGTTTGTGATCTTCAAAGTTCATATGGTGAAATGTTAGCTTCATTAATGTTAATTACATGGGTATGTTAGCATTATATTGGCAATGTTCAACTACATGGGTAGCTACAGTGAACTATGTTAATGTTAAACAGATTTATTCGTGTGTAATTGTGTTAGGTGTCTCTGTACATTATTTTCTCAGTTCATGTTACGCTGATGTAATTTAGTGATGTGAAACTTATTACTTAGAGTATATCGTTATCCATATAATTAACCAATGTTGTGATAAAATTTTAGCTTTAAAATGTACTGTGTCAGTGTAAGATTAACGGTTATATTTAGAAGATTATGCTTGAAAGTAAATTAGTTACGTTTTGTTATATCCATGTTAGTGCCTTTACTGTAGTTTAAGTGTTTAGGAACTTTTAATGTAACAGTTCTATTTGATGTATGTAATGTGTAGTATGTCTTTGTGCATTATTCTTCTCAGTTACAGTTACAGCTATGTTAGTTTTATTTGAGTGTGGAAAAACTTTACTTATTGTTAGAGCTGACTATTGTTCTGCATCCAGTATGATAAATCGCGACAAGTTATGATACATTTTTTGCAAAATGTTATGTGTCAAGGTAAGATTAACGTTAATATAGTTAATGCTTAAAAAGTAAGAATCGGTGATTACGCTTTTGCATCAATGTTAGTTTATCCTTTACAGTGTTAGTTCTGAATACTTTGTTAGTAACAGTTTTATCGTGTGCAAGTTGATAGTTGTCCCATTTGCTACATTATTTCTGTGAGTTCATGTAACGATATGTTAGCTTCTATTTTATGCTGGACTTATTACGTAAGCAACTTTGCTGCTCCTGTATTGATAATAACCTATATTGTTATGCTATAATATTTGTAGTTAAATATTATACATGTTAGAGTGAGTAAATTACATCTAATGTTAGAGATATGCTGACAAAGTGTGAATAAGTTACGTGTTGTATGTGGCCTATGTTAGTTACTTTACTTGTAAGTGCTGGAACTTGTTAACCGTTAACAGTCGTTTATCATGTTTAAGGGTGCTTAAAGTTCTTCGTTGTGCTTATTATTTCATAGTATCAGATGGCTTGAGCGTAAGTAAAGCTTATTAAGCTGAAAAACTTTGTTACCGTCACAACATCTATATGATTGAGTTTGTATAAAGAAAACGTGATATTGTTATATTTAGTTTATTCAATATATCATACATCATAAATTGACTTGAATCAAGCTAGACTAATAGGATCAATAAGATCAAGCATCGACATGAGGGTTGAATCACGCCGGTGATGCTGCCTGGAATGATGAGGTTGATTTTACTGATTTACTGATTAAGTGTATGTAAAACCTTTACAATTTTAGTAAAAAATCCTTGACCTTAATCATATAATCATAAGATCACAGAATGGTCAGAGGAGTTGCGATATAGGTTCGATTTAGTTGATTTTACTGCTTAGGTATTGTCAAAACGCTAACAATTTATAGTAGAAAAATTGACCTTACATCAATAATCAATAAGATTCACAGTATGTCCCAGGAGAGGTTGATAGTGTTTATTATGTGATTTACTGCTTTAGGTTTAGAGCATATGTAAAAACGTAAATTTGAAAGATATAAAAATATTAGTTGTAATTAATTGATATTATATATATATATTTATTTATTGAATTTTTATATGTTATTCATTCTATTTATTTATTTATTTATTTATATTTCTCTTTGATGTTTCTGAAACATTATTCAAAATCTTACAGATCAATAACATATTGATAAGATCCACACAATATGAATCACCTTACGACAAAAATCTAATATATTCGTGGCACCGTTACCGGAAGCCAGCACCGATTGCAGCTGCTCCAACTCTCTACTACTCCTCATTCTTGTCCCATTCTTCTTCCTTCCTCCATTCTTCCTCCTCTTCTTCCTTTCTTCTTCCTTCCTTCTCTCTTTCCTTTCTTCTTCTTCTTCTTGTTGCCATTCCATGCATGTTCCTATCTCTTTTTACAATTTAGGGACCCCCCTCCGCGCGGAGGCTTACCCTGACTCTCGAACGCGCCTGAATCCAACCCATCTCCGTCACCAGACTTCCGGATAGCTCCTCAACCCTGTCACCAAATTTCAGTAATGAGAAACACTCTTAAAATCTTTTTTTCACTAGTGGGCTGGTCGCGCAGGTGTCGTACCCCTACAGTGGCACGCAAGAGGAACAGTGAATCTCGTCTCCGCACATCATACTTTCATTCATATATGCTTCACATCAAATTTCCACTCGGATACGTATAAGCCTAACCAGGTTGTAAGGCACGAAATTGACCTGACGCTAAAGGGGGGCTGCACCCCCCATCTGGGTGACCTAGGCGTCACCAAAAACACGTCTATGTATCGAGCTTTCACAACACAATAACCAACCATCCCTCTATCAGCAGAGTTCCGCAGTACCCAGCAACAAGAGCTCGTATTCCTTTCCCTATCGAAAAGGGCACCGCGTTGAACCTGCGTCTATAACGCTATTACAGGCTGATTATCATTCCCGAATCTGTTAATATTGTAATCGTATTTTCTTTCGGATTATATTTCTTTAATGTCTATAACTAAACTACTCATCCAAAGCACGTTAGAAAGGCGACGATTTAAACATCAAACTAATAGGGGTAATCGAAATCACGTAACTCGACTGGAGAACACATCAAAAATGGATCTACCGATCATTTTAAGAACCTTCTAGTGAACCAAAAGCCCACCCTTTTGAGGGGCTTCGCCTCCCCTTTTGGGATTGCTAAACCTCGAAAAACGGTCTTCCAGACCTTAAATTCGCGTCTCAGCGCGTACCTTAAAAACCCAACCCTGAACACGCTCAGCCTCTGAAAAACCAAAGTTGCAAAATGTTGGCTTGTGCAACATTTGCAACATCCGGGTTGCAACTTCCGGTGTCAAGTTGCTAAGACGGTCCAAACATAAAAAAAAAAAAACCCCTTACCACTATATATATATAGTATATATAATATATATATTATAGTAGTATAGTAATTATATCTATAATATTGATACTATAGTACTATAATACTATAACTATAATAAGTGTAACTACGTATACCTATATATAGTAGATTTCCATACTATAGCTATATATATATACGTATATAATATATATATATATATATATTTTTACTATATACTAATATACCTACTAATATATATATAATAAATTGATTACTGAATTTTATATCAGCGAAATTTTATTTTTCAACTCCCGCGCGGGCCTTCGGTGCCGCCTCTTATATCATCCCCGTCTCCTGCTTCACAGGATGCGTCCTGGTGTATAAATTTTATAAATAAACTATACTTCCCAAACTATCAACAAAAAGGATATTGAAATCAAAACCAAAAAATAAAAATAAAAGAACAGAAAATAAAATATTCATATTAAATAATATATAATGTAATAATAATAATATAATAATAAAATAATAATAATAATGAATAATAATAATAATAATAAAATTCAATAATAATAATAATAATGAACTAATCTAACTTAATAAATAAATATTCTTACATCCAGATATTCAACAAAAAAAAATATCTAAATCCTAAACTTAAGCCATCACAACCCTAATCGGATTTAAACTTCCACTATTTAAAATATATTTCTGTCAAATAACTCGTTCGAAAGTATTGATATGATAGAAAAAATCAATAATGCATGCAATGAAATCCCTAAAATAGCCAAATTATTGATTATATTATTATTATTAGGTCTTATATTATTTATTGTTATCTATCATCATTGCATTATTATTATTATTGATTATATTATTCATTATTATTATTATTATTATTATTATTATTGATTATGTATGTTATTATTATTATTTAATTATTACTTCATTATTATTTATATTTATTGATACTATTATTATTATATATTATTATTATTCATTATTATTATTATTATATTATTATTGATTCATCTATTATGTAATATTTTTATTCATTATTATCTTATTATGTTCATTATATTATTATTATTATGTATTATTATTATTACTATTAATTATATTATCATTATTATTAAATTATTATTATTATTATTATTTATTATTATTATTATTATTATTATATTATTATTGAATTATTATTATTATTTATTATTATTTGTATTATTATTATTATTGCAGGTAATTTCTTTGACTGATTGCAAGTTGAAGATTCTTCACAAAAGATTAGTTTCATTCTATATCTTATTCTGGAAAAAGTACAATACATCCTCACTCACATACAAAAAACAATACACACACACACTCGCCACGCACTCCACACAAACAATAAAAACCCCCCCCCCCCGCCCCCCCCGCCAAAAACACGGGGGGGGCCCCGGGGGGGCATTTCATAGGTATATATATACACTACTATATCATAATAATAGTATATTAGATAATATATATATATATAGAATAATATATATTATATATACATATAATATAATATACTATATATATTTACATAATGGTATGAATTCTATAATAGTATATATATATACTAGATATATGATACATTATTACATACAAAGTGCATAACAGGAGTGAATGCGGGTTTTGTGAGGGGGTCTGATTGTGTCCCACCTGGGCCAAGGCATGAATCCTACATTGATGAGATGCCACAGTGAGGTCCGTCAATGTCCCGTGAAGCTCTAATGTGGATTTTTCTGACTGCGATGAGTGCTCCACTAAAAGTTATAAAGGGGCGGTAAGGATCGTATATATATACTATAAATTATTATATATATAATTACCTACTTTTTATATTATAAGTTATATTATATATATATATATAATATCATATATAATATTATATACTATCTATATATTAACAGATATATATATAAGTTTATATAATATACTACTTACTATGTACCATACTCTATTATACTCATGCCTGCAGCTATATATCATATATGGAACAGCTTGGGAACACGGTATCAGCTGTTTGTCTGCTTCCCATGTATGCGAAATAATGATCATAATATCTGGCAGTTCAACGCTACCTCCCAAGTCCCAAGTGCTAATAGTTGGGTTAATGTTTAATAAGTGAGTAAATTTATAGATTAGTGTTATATAGTTTAGTGTAACAATTAGTGGCTGTTATTATTCTAATAGTGTTAATGTAAGTATTCATATATGTTATAGTGTTATTAATAGTGATATGATTGATAATGAGTTAAAAGCTCAAATGTAGTCAATAATGATGAATAGTGGTGTTAATGCTTAACTAATTAAGTAATGAGTAATGAAGTGGAAGTGATGTAATGATGGTTAAAAAAATTGATATATTAAATGATATGTCATGATAACTGAAAACCTCGTTAAGTAATGTTAGATATATTATGTAGTGATAATGATAGGCACCAGTGATAATAATAGTGAAAACGGTATCAATTTCGTAAAATACTTAAATTATAATAACTTAACTATACTATGCCTATAGATGCTAATAATATATATATATATTATATTTTTTTTGTTATTTTCTACTATTTACACTCTAGTCATAAAAGGCCCTCCGACTTCATCTCAGTTCGGAAACGGAGCAACTCGCGCAAAACGCCTAATGGGAGCGCGGTCCAAGGTTCACGCAACTTATGGTCGCGGTGCCCGATAGAATCGAGCTATTCTCTTCCTTTCCGGGTCTTAGGCTCCGTCCTGCCGCGATCGTAAATGAGTTACACCTTCTTCATCTGTGGACTGAGACAATCACATACACATCTCCTCTTCCCATCGACACTGATTAGCTGGCTCTGCCCCATGATTTTACACTCCCGCACGCACCTCAGCTGTGCAATAATATTTACTGCATATATAACTACTATAATTTACTATATGTGACTCAAATTAGTATCCCATTATCCAATGTTTTAATTAAGGAACTATTTACATATACTACATATACTATATATATATACTTAGGTAATATAGCCATAAGATACACTGTACTATATAAGTATATATAATATATATATAATTTAAATATACTTGATAATATAATATCTATAATACTATTGATATTAGTTTAATACTTTATACGCCGTACTACAAGTTACCGGTAATATACTAATATGATCACTATATTATCATCTCTATCATCTTACTAACACTATACTCTATAACTTATATCAACTACTTACTATATAATATAGTATATTATACTACGATATATCACTATAATATATTAGTCTATATATACTTATATAGCTGATAATTATACATTCCCACCATACTCAGTCGTTGGCCTCGCCAGCCTGTGTGGGTGTGCGCGTAGTGAAAAGTATTTTAGCCTAATCAACACCATTCAAATGAAAAACCAAAGATAATTGTCTTTCAGATAGTGTGTTTTCAGCCTTTGTTATAGCGACGAAGAGAAATTTATAAAAAATCTTCACATGACTCGATCGATCCACGAATTCGAGAAATCCAGCTTCACCCTTTCTAGAATTTCATATAGGTATCCATTCAAACTTTTCTCATTGCTTTCTTATCATTCTCGCAACCTTCAAAATGTTCACAAACATATAGTTAAAAAGGCACTACATATGTTCCGAACAAGAATTGTTGCTCACTCCATCTCAGATTTGGGGAACAAAAAGATGCCATCTAATGTTAAATCAAATACCTTACGAATTCTGTTCTACAAAACTCCACAACTACGTAAAGACTCGATTTGAATAATTTTCATTTATTCATGTACTAAAAAACTTACAATCCCCAGATATTATATATTAATACTAACTATATATATATATTGTATAATATTATATATAATATCATTACTATATATACTATGTATATATATAATATAAATTACTAAGTATTGGTTGTACAGAAGCATTCAAAGAGCAATATACTAATTAATACTTATAGATAACTACTGAAATGGATATCATATTTATGTCATACTATCACATACTATATTATATTATATTCATCATACTAATATATATATATATTATTAACGAACTATAATGACATATGATAACTTATTTATGCATACTACTAAGTTTACTATATCTATACAATATATATAATTATTATCATTCGATATATATATATATATAGTGTATATATATCATAGATATACATCAAAGCAATTTTTCGTCCGATGCGTCTTTGCTATGTCATCTCATAATACGAAGGCCCTACTCCTACATATTCTATTCAAAGACAAGTTTCTTACCATAAGAGTCTTCATAAGATGTTCAACATTCGTAAGCTTTCGTCCTTAATTTTCTGCCTCTCCTCAGAACCGATTTTATTTGAAGACTATAATAAAATATATTAAATTTTGTACCTGTAATTTGCTGAAATAGGTGTCAGAATATGAAAAGTAGTTTACTAATTTAAATAAATTTTGCTTTTATATTTGAAAAATGGCTTGTAGGTGAAACAGTTGTTTAGTGTGTATGAAACGTTATCCATTCTCCCTTTTGGCCTAGGTTATAAATTGGGAAAGGCTTACTTGTATGCATTATACTGATTTCTAGGAGTTTACGTTTGGGTGGGTCTGAGTACTCTAGATGCGCACGATCTTTATGCTTAATATGTGTTGCATTAGACTAGTAATCTATGTGAGGTAGAGAGCAAATTTATAGATCCGACTGTAAGTTAATCGGGTTCCGTTTGAACCGAGTCTTTCTGATAAAATTAATTGAGCTTCTACCTTATTATAATGTTGCGCCAAACCCCTCTTTTGAAGAGATGGAAAACTGCCCGACCATGATTGCTTATTTTGATATGGATGTCTCGGATTGGGGGAGTCTTTTGCAGCAGAAGCACCCCTGTATTATTTTAATATGTGCAGTAGACGATCGATCCCGCCCAGAAAGCAAACCTTTTAAGCTCCATGGCCTTTCCTTTCTTGAGTGATAACTATGACCACATTCCTTCCAATTCTGTAAATACTTCCCTATCTGGAAAAAACGTACTTCAAACTCTAACATTACCTATTGATTTTCTTTAAGATAGGTTTCTGCTTCTGACTGGTATCTATCTCAACACTGCACATTATTACAACAACACCGAAGCAATATTTTCTACTGACTCTTCAACCTCTCTAAATCGAATCATATATAATTTGAAACGTAATTTCCAGGAAGTGTAATAAAGGACAGATGTGTTCACGATCTTTAAAGAAACAATGTAATTATCTCTCAAATGATACTGATCTATAAACGAACAATCTCTACTGTTACCACTTTACCTCAATAAAAACGCTCTAACTTCAATAATTCCCAAACAACACTTTGAATCACAAAACTTAAAATCGTCATCATTCAAAAATCGCCCATTGATTATTCTTGGGCTAAAAGCCAAATCTTGTTCGTTTTCGTCACTTCTACTGTGTTCCTAAAACACATAAAAAAAAACAACATCCCTGTCAGACCCATAAATCTCCAACATTAAACTTCACCGTATCATTAAACTCAGGTAATGAAGCAAATCCGTGCTGGAAATGTAAATTTAACTTGACATAATTCGTCACGCTACTTTTCCTAAAAAAATCTCTCGAAGACTTCTTCAATAAAAACACAACAACACAATATTTTGCCTCATAATAATGACATCCTTGGCCTTGACGTTACATTTCTTTTCACGTCAGTTCCCGTCCCTTTTGCTATCTCTCTATTAGAAAGATTCTTTAACGAAAACAACTACAACCTAGATTACCCTTTCCTTCTCCTCAAACAACTAATTTTACTCACCCCTTTGAAACACAATTATCGTCCTATTACAGACCATTTGAACAACAAACTTACTACAAAACAAAAACTCTGCGTCTAAGCATGGGACTGCCCCTTCCCTAATAGCTTCGCAGTAACATATTTTATGGAAACCTATCTAGGAACACTTTTCATACCTTAACACCCTCTCCTGCTCTCAACACCACTAGTGCTTCGCATATGTGTGCGATGAAGCGTTAGATATTTGTATCTCCACTCCCTTAACCACAAAACCCACACCTCATTCTTGGACTACATCAACATCTACTCTAACTCTCCCGTAATATTAACAATTTACAATGGAACTCCATCTAAAACACATCACACCCTTACCTCCTGCATACGCCTCCTCTCTATGAGAACATCACAGCTCCTACCCTACTCTTTAAGCGTTATATCGAATAAAGCCTTACTCCTCAAAACACCCTCTCTTACATCTCATTCGTCTATTACTCTTCAAACACATTTCCATCAAAATTTAAATCTGGTCGTGTTCTATCCTCCTCTTCCTAACAAGCTCTACGCATCTGATTCTACTCTTTAACCTCTTCTTTCTAATGACAATTTAAAATACAATCTGCATTACGTTCAACGAAATCTTTCTCCTCTTAAAATCCATGATTAGATGGTACTTTTTCTTCTACAACAACAATCAAAAAAAATAACTACAACCCGAAACCCACCGTGACCAACACACAATTCCTCACCTATTTGGCGAGATTTCCCACCACGATAAAAACAAAAATTCCTCAAAACTTTTACTTCATCTTACACACGACTCAATCTAATTCTCTACATCTACCTCTTCTCTCATCAAAATGAATATCTTGCAAAACTCCAGCTCAACTACAACATCAAACATCTCACAATGCATATCTACAAGAACTCCTCCTCGCCATCAATGCCTCACGAAATACAGGTGAAGAACTTAATAAATTTATCAGAAGACTCGCCCTCAAACATAAACACGATTCTAACATCCGACTCTCAATCACATTCTCTCTCACCTCAACATATATCATAGTTGCTTCATATCAACAACATTAACATAAAGATACGGTGCCCAATCTTAGAGGAACCTAATCCCCCACCAAAACCGCTGAAACTCCTTAGAACATCACTATGCTAGCAGATATACCCTTCCACATTTAACCTACAAAACAAAGTGAGAATATACGTTCACCACCTATCTAAACAACACTTTACTTACCACCACATCAATTTTTCAAAATATATAAAAGCAAAATCTTATTTAAAATTTTTAAACTACGTTCTTCATATGTTAACATGATATACATGAAATGCTATACAAATTTCTAATAATTTTATATTAGTCTTCCAAATTGATAAAAAATCCATATACTCACGGCCGAATCGAACTTACAGGACCGAAAGCTTACGAAATATAACATCTTATAAAGACTCCTTCTAAAAACTATCATCTTAATAAAACTTTTATATAACAATGAAAACTAAGCTTTCATATACTGTATAGCTTTCATATATATATAATCCCTCGTATGATATTCACAAATATAACTATACTATACTCTACTTGACTGACCTATATATATCTATACCATTATAGCTTAAACTATTAAATACGTTATACGCTATACTAATAGTATACATATAGCGACCTAAATTATAGTCATATATTATTACTTTATACTATTAATATATTATATACATACTATATATAGTACGTAACATATATTATATTATACTAATACTTATATTATATAGGTATTATATCATATATCTATAATATATACTATATCACACTGCGCCCTATTAGACTAGCTAATTATATTAACTATAGATATTCTATGTATTATACTACTCTACTACTTATACTATCTAATACTGTCGATCCAGTCGCTACCGTCAGATATACACAACCGTGCTGCTACTTTGAACTATTACAATAGTTCTATCTTATTATTACCTTATACTACTACATTATAGCTCATATATATATTAGTACAACTACTATACGTAGTAAACTCTACCTATAGTATATGATATAATCTATATTAGCCTTACTACTATTATATTGATCCTTATCCCACGCCCCTCTACCGCTATGAATAATCAGACTATATTGATACTTAACAAAAAGTCGCTTCTCGACCTGCATACAACATTTTTTTCACATTCATCAATAATAGTTTCCCTTTTTGCGGCATTTGATTTTTTTCGTTCATTTTAACTGTGCAAAATTGACATCTTTGTTAATTTTGCGTTTGGAAGTCCGTCTTCCAAAATAATCAAGATAATAAATAATAAACTAATGAATAATAAATAAATTAACTTTATTAATTACATACATAATAATATATGCATACAATAATATAATAACTATAATAATAATAATAATAAACTCTTAATAATAATGAAATAATAATCTAAATCTAATACCATAACATATATATATATTAATTAGATAATCTGATATAATAATTACATAATCTCCTGATGTAATACATACTACTTAATAATCGAGTCGTATGATGTTTTCTACTGATGCTCCACCAAAAAGCAAAATCTCTTACCCCTTTTTCACATCCTTTTCTCACGCTCAAGCAAACAGAAAATTAGAAAGATTACACCGATCTTTCCTGAAGAAATGGTGGCAAGACCACGTGATCTGTTCGGGGAGATTTTTTTTTTTTTTTTTTTTAAGAAAAGAGGAGAATTATAAATGGTCAATCAGAGATTACCAACAACTTAACAGCTTATCAGACACGACAAAAATTTATCGTGTAAACAGAATTGGATTGAAATAATAATATTGTGGTGTGATACACTAAACATTATATATAAATCATTCACCTATAGCGTACATAAAAGAACGAGTAGCTAAACACTTCGCGTTACCAGTATATTCACTATTTATACTAAGCTACACTCAGATTATATATACATTAATGTATACTAGACTTACTATACATATATATAATATAATACTATTATATTAAATATTTATATCAATATCTATATACTATATATTATATTAATTATATTATATATATACGAAGTTTCAGTTGACACCGATGGTGATAAGCTTCGCATATGTTCCTGTGCGCTATTCTTTAGACTTAGAGTTGAAATGACCCAAGCAACGTTAGCGGCAGAAGACTGTTCTCCATTATCAGTCTTTTCAAGCATTCTTAGAAGAATATAAAAATAGTGCAAGAGTTCAGATTGATAAACAATAAAGCATCCTCTGTTTCTCCAGGCAATATACTATAAATATATATATACTATACCTATACTTCTGCTTATTTTTAATAATATATCTATATATAGTTAATATCTATATCTATATATAATATCTAGTATATATCACTGTATATGTATAATATATACTATATATTATATATATATCAATATATATACTACTATATATACTATATTTTATTATAATATACTGTAATATATATAATTTACTATATATATTACTATATACTCTATACCATACTATATATATATTCTATACATATATATATAACTATCATCTATCGTTATATACTAGTACTAGTACATATATAGTATATATATACCACTTCCTTCACTAGTTTATAAGTGCTGTTTAGGATATCAAATATCTTCTTCTTAAATCTCTAACTTTAATTTAATAAATAAAATTTAGAACCTTTCTAAATATTCTCTAATTGCCTTAGTTCTTATAACTGAATCTGTATAGAGAATTCTTTCCTTAAATTTTTCAAAGAGTTCATAAATTCTATGTTCAGGAGGTCCGGCTAAACTTATTAGCTCTCTAGCATAGGCAAACTTACATACTTAGGATCCGGGAGAAACTCTTGAATATTTGCCCTCTCTCTCGCAACTCAGTTTATTTTACCTCTGTGTGCGCCTCCGGAAAATAAGTATCACTTAACCCGGTTGAAAAACGTCTATGTGTCTTCAAAATTTCGCTGACCTCATCTCACTATCTACGTAACAATTAAATTTGACAGATTGACAAACTCTCCATAAACCAAATCATTGCAAGATTTGACAGATATTCACCGTTACTAAAAATATAATGAGACCGCGACTTCCATTAGACTGGTACATTGATGGAGAACAAAAATATATTACAAAGAAATTATTAGATTTCTAAATTATTATTACCTTTATTGGTATATATATTCTTATTAAGTTTTTAGAGCTGCTCCTGCTTTCCTGAATTAACTTAATAACGGATATGAACCACATTATCTAGAGCTTATATATAAGCTATATCTCATATTATACTATCATGGATCAATATATCATGATATAATTATTTAAAATCTGATTCATCATATATATATATCAGTATAGCCGTTATAACGTTTATATACTTGTACTACTATTAATACTATATTATACTATGTTACCTATCATTCTATTAACTTACATACTACTATATACGAATACTATAATTACGTAGTAGCTACTCATAACGACTATATACTATATGATAATCTATTATGGGTTATACTACCTAACTACCTTACGACCTCTATATCATTATATAAACGTACTTATATATAGTAGCTATAATACTAGATTACATACCTACTATACTCCAGACGGATCGTACTACGCTGAATATATATATGTACGTAATATAATATACAATATATAAGACTAGTAGGGCTATCAGCATTCTAAGTACTATCTTAATAGTATACAGTATGACTATAATATATTTATGGTTATTGAAGCTTGATTTTTATAGGTATATTATATATATATACTTCCGTAACTATATATATACGGTATATATACTTAAATGACTCAATACCTCTTATACATATACATATATATTATAATATAATATATTAGTATTCTACTATAATATTATACATAATATATATAGTATATAGATATAATGTATATAATATATAAATAATATAATTATATATAGACTATATATAATATATATATATCTATATATTATTATACTTAATAATATATATATATTATATATATAACTTATAACAATTTTATTTAATATCATATATAACATAATAATAAGATATAATACTAAATATATACATATTACTATATATATATATATATATATATAAATTATATTATACAGGTATAATCATATAGTTATATATATATATATATACTATAATATACTATATATATACATGACATATATATTAAAGAGAATCGTTTAGTTAATGAGTATATATACTATATATATACTATATATAATATACTAATATAATATACTAGTATATATATAATATATATAGATTAATATATATTAAATATATATATATACAATATATATATATAGGTGTGTGTGTGTGAGGTGTGTGTGTGTGGCTTCACTAGTAATGAAAATAGGAATAAAATTCTCTAATTAGTTCTGTAAAAGCATAATTGCTATCAATGTCTCAAAAATCACTCTTCCATTATCTTTCTCCTAGATTCAATCTCGTACGGTTGATGAGATGAGTTAATGAAAGCCGCTTCGTACCTCATATCCAACACAGGTGCTAATAATTTCAATAATTCAAAGCTTCCGAAGAAGAAGTAGAAGAAGAATACGAAGAAAAGAAGAAAAAAAGAAGAAGATATAGGAGAAGAAGAGAGCAAGAAGATGAGACATTGACAGATGACTGCAGCCACATTGAAGAATAAGCATGCTGCTTGCTATGAAACGTGTCCCCTAAAGTTCATGCCTCTCGCTAGCGAGACAATTGTAAAGAGTGTCTTGAACAAATTGACCACAGTTTAAAGTTTTTAACTATTCTATATCATTTAATCTAACTTTAATAATTACCCAATTAATAAACGAATTAGTAAAATCTAACTTACTAGCAAAATACTTAACCATCTCCTCTGCAACTATATAATGATATAAGTAACAGTATATAATAATATATATATATATATACTCTATTATATATATATGATAACTGTAACGTATTGACTCAAAAAAAATTATTATATCTTATACATTATACTATAACTTATACTTATAACTTATTACTAATACTTATATTAATATGTATATATAGAACATATGCACAAACTTACTCAATGTATTGAATCATGCTTGAAATTGATGCGAATAAAGTGCAACCATAACATGATCTTGCGAGTTCACGCTTATTCGTGTATTCGCTCGATATCGCGTATAACTATATTGATGTCCGATCACTAAAACCGAATCTTCATTTAAGTAAACTTTATTAAAAAATATTAAATTCCGTAAATTTAGCAAACTTTTGGAAACCCCTGTACGGTTAATACATAATAAAATCGACGTTAATATTAGCGCCTAACGTCTTTACGAACACCCTGCTAACTTCAATACAACAAATGTTTACTCGTCCGTAAATTGAAACTAACTTTTTTGAACCGACCCTGTGTTAGCCTGTCATACTGTATTTAATATACTGTCCGTAAGTTCAGTCTAACTTCTAACACCCCATAGCGACATTCAATGGAGCTGTTAATGCACGTTCTCGTAATTCTTAAGCTAAACACTATCTTCGAATGACCATGTCGCAATCATACACTCGCTGTACGTATATCTTTAATCAAAAGCTACTAACTTTCATCACCACTTGTTACTATTAATACACATAACATCTACGTCAATCCTTCTGTCTTATCTTCCACCGATCAACCGCATCTCACACTGCATATCATCTTAATGTGTCTTTTAAACGAAGAATTGTGGAACACCTCACCTAAAGTATTCGTTGGCCTCTTTTGTTCCTACTTAAAAAATACTTTAGGAACTGAACTTCTATATTCCCGTCGTGAGAATAAACGCGTTCGACTTTTCTACCCCAAACTTTTATACGTAGAGAGCTGAAAATTACTTGTTCGAAAATCACACGGTAAAAAAAACGTGGCTAATGTTACCTTGAATTGATAAAATAACCTTACGTAAACTGTAACGTAATGTCTATTAAATGTTTTACTCATTCCCAACGAAAGTCACGGAAGATGTGAAAGCGCAAGGTGATGTCTAACTTACATCATGCCTTTAATAAAAATATGCGTACAAGGCGAGAGCAAGCACGTAAGAGGAGAGAGAGAGAGAGGAGAAGAGAGTGAGAAATAAAGAGAGAGAAGAGAAGTGAGAGAGAGAGAGAACAGAGACGAGAGAGAGAGATGTAGAGCAAAAGTTCCTCTTTAAAGCAGGGAATAACGAAATTAAAAGAAATTCTTTAAAATAAATCATCACTTTAGCAGACCCAAGCATACTATTTGTACCAGTTATTGTGCAATGTTTAACTAACGAAACCTTCTGGGATTAAAAAATAATTTTACCAGTTACGCTTTGACTTCAGTGTTAATTTACTGACCACTAAACATCGACTCGCTTCTTTCTCCATCTACTTAGCAGCTGAACTATTCGACCAACAGCCCTGCGCACTGAATAATTGATTGCAAAGGAATGAAATTGCCATATTGGTTAAAACCTCTAGTTTAAAAGTGAAGAGCTTTATATAAGGACTCATGAGGGACGCGAAACGTCCTTTGGCTTTCAAGTTTTTTTTTTGCCTCGTCTATCAGCAGTACGAGAGTTCATTCTCGATCTCAAACATTCCAACTTGGTGCATAACCACCATTGCGGCATCTCTCCTCTCACCTCTCTCTCTATTTGAGTAAGTCTCTTTCTCTCGCATCTCTCTCCTCTCCTCATAGATAAAAATGTATAAATAGAATATATAGTCTGATTTAAATGATTAAAGATTAACATTATATTATTGATAAATATTATAATGTAATAAATATAGCTATTATATATATAGTAAAGAACACGATATATACTGGATATATATATACTATTATTATAAATATACCTATATTATACTATATATTATACTATTACTATATTTAAAACCAATGAGGATTATTATTAATAGCTAGTATATAATACTATACTATATAATACGTATAATATATAACTATACTATACTATATATATACTATACTATATATATATATATATATAACTATTATATATATAATATTCATCACATAATTCTTCTGTTCTATTTATTCATACTCACCCTTCATAATCATTCTCCCTTTTTCCTTGATTACATTACATAGAGATATAACCTATTTAGTTATACTATATTACATAGATAATTATATCATATATATTATACTATATAGATACTAAATAGGTACATATATACCTAATATTAATAATAATAATATAGCCTTATACGAATATATATAACTATCTATCTACTACATACACATCTATCAAAGTATTATACACATATATATAGATATAGGTTGAGAGAGAGAGAGGCGCGAAGAGAGAAAGCGATGCAAATGGTCTAAAGGCCGCGTGCTAAATTTTATGTATGCCTAAGAATTCTTCCGTATTTCGATTCAAAAACGTGCTCACAACTTGCAGCAGACAAAGCGGACGGCAGCCCACACGTCGCCAACAGAACAAACCCAAACAACGACAACAACAAGCAATTATATAAAAATAATAATAAATAAATAATAATAATAATAAAATAAAAGTAAGTTAATTTATTAATATTAAATGAAATTCAATAGATAAATAATAATAAATAATCACATAATAATAATATATAATAATAATAACTAAACTAATAATAATAATAAATCACATAATTAATAAATAATTAATAACTAAATAATAATTCAACAGCTAAATCTCTAATAATAATAAAAATTATATAATAATAATAATAAAAATAATAGTATAATAATAATAATGCAATAATAATGAATTAATAATAATCAAAACAAACAGAATTAAAATAATAAATAATAATCAAAACAACAACAATAATAATAATAATAATAATTAATTAATAATTAATAATAACTAATAATATCAATCAAATTAAAAATTATAATCTAAAATAAAATTATATATAATTAATAAGATGATAAATATATAGTCAATAATCACTAATAATAATACTAATAATAATAATAGATAATCAAATAATTAACAATGAAATAATAATAATAATAATTAATTAATAACTCAACCTCTTTAATGAATAATATAAATAATAATAAAATAATAATAGATAATAATAATCAAACTAATAATAATAATCAATCAATAATA
>JABUQX010038785.1:5000-55432 GCA_015478945.1 Trachelipus rathkii
GGGGAATGGGGAGGAAAAAGATGGCAGTAGTTAAATGAAATGATCGCTACAAAGCTCTCCATAGATTAAACCGATGACTGAATGCGATTAATGTTGTGATTGTCATCTAGCTTTTTAATGAATTAAACTTGTTAGGGGAGGAGCCCACCCATTTCACCAGATAGTGTTTATTTTTACCCTACCTCTTTGAACGCTAATATTTTTCTATTTTATAAGCATATTACTCTCGCAAGATTTTGATAAGTAAAGTTATTTCTTGTTTATAAAATCCTCGTTTTATGGAATCTCCATCTAAATCGTTTGAGGAAATAATATAATTTCAGCGCCCTCATTAGGAAATTTTTTTTATACTTCTTACCTTAAAAACTTCTCTAGACCACCCCGCTGTCATATCCTTTTGCTAAACCTGTCATCAACTTAGACACTCTTACATATTCATTCACGTTTATATGGGATTTATCTTTAATTTTTTACACCTCTCTGGTTTTGCTGAATCACCTCTAGTTTTTGACATTGCTAAAGGAGTTGTCTTTATACGTTCTATTAATAAGATCTATGTAATCTCTTGATAAGCTATGGTCATCGCGGGGGGGGGGTATGGGGTATGTCAATATCACTTAAAAGTGTTCATCTTCTTAGTAAAGTATCTATCGCAGCTTCGTTCTTTCATCGTACGCTGAACTCTTTCTACACAATAGCAGCTTTATTTATAGAAAATATGTTAAAAATATACTATTATCGTATTCGTAATAATTCTGAACTTCTACCTAACAAAATCTCGCTACCCCTATCCGTGCAATCAGTTTTGGATATCTATCAGCATCCCTTATAATTTCTCTCACTGCAGCCGCCACTGTATCTGATTTTTTATCTTTTAAAGCTTTTAACCATAAGTATCTAGAGTATACGTCAATTAGTAAAAAGTATATATTGAAACCCTTCATTATAAGAACTGTATTTAATCATTTCCGTTAAATCTAATTGCCAAACATTATCGAGGTGATGGGCTATGGTTGTTCGGGTAGGGAATCTTTCGACGGACAGGCTTGTATGTAAATTTGAAAGGCATCTTCAGCTGGCCTCTAAATATTCTTTCACAACTCTTTTTTCTGCAGTGTTTGGCAAACTTTGTGCATGCGAATCCTAGGTGAAGCGCCCCAAAAGCTATTTGGTTCTCTCAAGTTGGAAGTAATACTTATCAACCTTCGCCTTCGCTTCCATGTTGAATAGCTGACACAGTTAAGAAGCATATATATATATATATATCGTATATAATATATATATATTTAGTAACATATATATCTATATCTATATATATATAATCCATACTATAAATATATATTACTTATATATATATAGGCTCTATATATTACTAAAGGGGGAAATAACAAGTTAAAAATAATGGTATAAGCTTTTATTTAATCATCGACAACTTCAACTAAAATAAACAGCATGATAGTATATATATACTTTCACTAAGTAGGGGAAATAAATTTTGTAAAAAAAAATGGTATATTTGTATTTAATCATCGATCAGCTTCAATCTAGAATAAACAGCATTATATAGTAATATATATATTTATACTATATCTATATATAGCAATATATGATATATATCAAATACTATATATATATATATATGTCTTAAATTATATATCTATATAATATATCATATATATATTATATAGGTATATACTACTACTTATATATATATATATATATAATGTATACTATACGTTATACTATAATACAAAATTAGGCGAAATTAATGGCAATTTGAGATTTAACTCGGGGGGTATGGGTTTTTTTTATTCTTCTCTGGTAAACCTTTAAAATTTATACCTGAAGCGTGAAGAGTAGGCCTGACACGACTTGTAATCGTGGTCTAGGCATGCTTGGATATTATCCAAGTCTGCTAATTTTTTGTATTTAAGTTAAAGTTTCGGGGGAAGTTAATAGTTTGAAGTTCTTGTTTGATGGTAGGGCCATCCTGTAACAGCACCTTTCTTCCAATCAGCGCGGAGAAGTCTGCTATCGAATGCAACAATATTATGATTCCCTCGCTTTGACGAATCTCATTATGCCAGCGATAATTGATTTGTCTTATTCATTTCCATGATATGATCTTTAAAATATTAATATAAACTAGTACTTGGGCGACATCTATTTGGGTAAGTCTCTCCTCGCAGGATATTTTAAAAGCGATCTTCATTTTTATCAGCAGGTATTACCGTTCCGCTCTCGGGCAGGTGTGTTGAATCATTCTCGCGATGACTTTACTCATGATGAGCATATAGAGTAAGTTTAAGATTCTATTAATTTGTTGGCTTTCTTGATGTATAAGGCGCGTTTTCATCGAATGGTTGATGTCTCGAAGTTAATATCCTAAGCAGCTTCTTTTTTCATAATGTGTTTATACTGTTCAACTTTGGGATCATCGTAATTTGAGGTATGGTTGCACGATATGCGGTCCTGAATAATGTGCTGGATAATGAGGACTCTGGTGTTGTAATTGTTGATTGAATTCTGGAGAAGAACCCTTGTCAAAGTTGTTGTATAGGGATTCTGTCTGAGGCTGTACTTAGAGGTACTGGTTGGTTTATGTGATCAGCAATGTGTAGTATTATATACGTTTCATTTTCTCCTACTCTAATTATAGTGGTAATACAGGCCACCTTCTTCATTATCTTGATATCGCACTTAGTTATTAAAGGGCTATATACAAAAAGTAAAGTGGAAGCCCACTCCGCAGCCCTACCCTTTCCCCTGAAGTAACTTCTTTTACTTTCAGATTTTTTATATTTGAGAGAGTTTTTTAATGATGCTTCTGTGCCTGGCGAAGCTTCGCCTTCTGAGGATAAATTTTAATGGAACATTTCCTTTTATAAGATTTAGCCAGATTCGCATAACACACTCGGAGGTGAATTTTCATCGATTGGAGATTGTTTATCGTTTTGCAGCTGTTTTTCAGGGTTTTTTAAAAATTTTTTTATAAGAGGTAAATACTAAAGAACGCAAAGTACTCATTATTCGCAGGATATGAAATAAGTTTCAATTTCCGAATGGCAAATGTTAGTACGCGCGAGGCGAAAACTCTTAAGCCGTGTTTTTAGGATGAAGTTCACAATTAAATAACCGTGAGGAAGAGATGTAACTTCTTTATATACCTTTAAGAAGTCTTTTCGTTGTAATGGAAACATTTGGAAGCTAATACATTGATCTGCATTCATTGTCTCTTCTGCTGCCGGCGAAGATAGTAATATTGTGTCTTGAAAGATATACTTCTCTATACTTATTTGGATAAAGAAATGTTCGGGGTGATGAAGAATAGCAGAGATGTTTAAATATGGGATAAATACAGTCAAACCGTTTCAGCTATTTCTTCATTTAACTTGTATGCTTAAACTCATCCTAATACAAGATTTATGAGCAGGCGCCCATATTATTCAAGCATTTGGATGTTCGTAGATTGCCTTCATGGGAAGACTCGAGATTAACAGTCTTTATAGTTCTGGCAGAAATTTTTCCCCTGATAACACTGTAACAACCCATATTATTTTTACCTGTGTCTTGGTTCAAGTTCAAAATTTGCATCTCTGCTTCATATGTTTAATAACGCAGAATAGGTTTTCGGCGCATCCTGTGGCCTGATACAAGAGCAGAGTAGCAGGAACTTAGGGGAAGATAAAATTTAACCAGGTCCATCATTCTTAAGCATGTTCGACTGTTTAATGTAACGATCTTTTGTTATTGATGTAAATATTATATAGCAGATTTACTTAGATATATATTATATATATGTAATATTAATAACTAATATTAGGCTAGGTGATATATATATATAATATATAATTAGTATATATATAGTATTGAAATAATATGTATGATATATATATATATACGGAATAATATATATTATATATTATATATATAATATATAGTATATCTTCTTAGATATCTATATATATATATAATTATTCAGAAAGTTTAATGAAGTTAATTTTTCCACGAATGTGTGTTTCGGATACGGACTTTGGAACAGTAAGAACGTGCGCCTAGGCAGTAAGCATATAAAGCAGTAAAGACATCGGCGGCATAGCCTGGGCGTGAACGGAGGGCGCTTCCTGGGGGTTATGTTGGCTAACCTGGCCTTATGTTACGTTATAGGGCCTTTAGGTAAAAAAATATGTTTTTAATTTGCAAAACATTTTTACTTGAACACATGGCGTAGATAAATATCAATAACAAAAAAATAAAAATTTAAAGTATAAAATAAATACACTGGTTTGCATCAATACAGGAAAAGCATTAATTAAAGGAATCAAAGTAATGTAAAGCATTTTTATTAAAAAAATGTATTCTTCAACCGTTACAAACTACGAATAGTAGTTTAGCGTTCGCCCAGTAAATTGGCGCCTCCTGGGGCGCTCTGAGCGTCGTTCCGGGGGGGCCCGGGGGGGCGCCCTGCGGGCGCGGGCGATCTCCGTTCGGTTTCTACCTGGCACGTTTAGAGACGTTGAAACGGATTCAACGCAATAATGCGCATTTCCTCACCGGTTTTTCTTCCCCTTTTTTCAGTGAAACCTGAAGGGGGGTTCTCAGACCTCATTGAAAAGTTTTGGGGGAAAGCGCTCCAAAAATGAGATCTTATTTATTAAACATATATAGTTTAGTCATAATGATCCAAGATGGTTAAGCTAATTTTTACTAATTCGGTCCACCGGCAATCCCCCCCCCGGGCTCCACCCACCGGTGTCGGTAATCTAGCACAGTACCAATCACTCGATATTGATCTCAAGTTTCAGCGAGTTTCTTCTTTTTCCTTTTCATTCATTCTTCGCTACAGGTTCATCTTCTTTAGTATTCGAAGCTTTACTTCCATTTTTCTTCAGTTTTAGATTTAGTTCAAGAGGGGGTCTCAACCTCATTTTGGGGTTCTGAAAACCCAAAAATGAATTCTACGGCAACCGTTGGAACAACATAGGACTTAACAGCTTCATTTTGTTCTACATTCACCGTAGCCTGAGCAGAATTCCCATTCTGGCAGCGCAACACCAGCTCCGGTCCGGCGTCGGATCTAATCTTTCATTGGAAGAGATATCCCAATGTCTATTTTCTTTAATTTCGGTAAATATCCAAGGTTTAACTAAGGCACCTCTTGCCAACATAATACCTATTACCAAAAGAAAAGTATATTTATAAAATCATAGACTTCAACATGTGTGCGAACGAAAATAAAAATATAAACATAAATGTACAACAAAAATTAAGGCTTTACAAAGATGACGATCACTTTAAGACTATTTTATTAAAATTTCTAATTTTAAAATGCATGAAATACATACCTGCAACCTTTGAATCGTTTTTATATTGGTAATAGTCTTCGTAAGTTAAAACATCACCGTTGCCAAAGAGAGGAATAGGATTCGCAAGTGAAGCACATTCTTTTACATAGTTCCAATCAGCTGACTTTAGATAGCGTTGCTCTTTCGAACGACCGTGTAACTTTTGAAAAGAGAAATGTATATATAGCATAAAACAGCATCCTTCTATTTAAACTTTATTACAAGCCAAATCAATCTCATAACTTTGTTTAATTTAAACAAGTTCATCATTGAACGATAAATGAAGAATGTATTATTTATACTGACTAAAAAAATTATTAAAAACAAACTTACAGTAAATAAACTGACATCCCACAATTTGGCCTTTTCGATAATGTTGTGAGCAACATTGACTCCTTTATAAATTCCAGTTCGCATCTTCAGAGTAAGTGGACAAGAGAGAACTCGATTCATTCCTAAGACCATATGTTCAAGAGCAGGAATTCGTCGCATGAGAGCACTTCCCGCACCCTTAACAATAGGAATACAAATTAACTTTTATACTTTATCCTAAATTATTTCGATTAGGCCTTAAATATTACCAACAAATTACATAACAAAGGTCAAAATTTTAACCCTAAGCTTGGGGCAAAAATTATTAAAATTATCAAGAAAAATCAAGAAATTCTATGTATTTGAGATGTGACATGCGAGTCAAAAAATAATTCGGAAAAAGCGGAGGAATAATTATGACTCATACTATTCCAGGCCTGAAAATAACTCTCCCAAACAATTTTTTCATTAACAATTTAAAATTAAGGGTGAAGAAGATAGGAGGCAATCATTTAAAAACTAAATGTTCTGTCAGGGTTTAAGTGATATTAGTTGAAAATTTTTAACTTTGGGAATAAAATACTTGAAAAATAAATATCAAGACTTCTGGATGCTGAATCCATTCGCTTTCTATAAAATGTTTTTGTGAATAGATACTAATGCTTTAATATAATAAGTTGACAAAAGTTCGTGTAATGATTGACATTAATCCTAAGAATTGAGAAATTTTATGGACTAATAACACTTTTTTTTTTCAATGACTTTTTCCCCAGATTAAAAACAAGTAATAATAGATAATATTTTTCTAAGGAATCTGTATTAGAGCTATATTCTTTAATTTTGAAGTAATTCATTTTATCTAGGCGTATAAAGATTGCCACGAAGCTTGGTAAGATTTTATTTGATTTGAAATTGAGTTAATAGTTTTTTTCTAAGTTACTGTATGGGTCGTTTTCGTGTTTCACGTATGAGAGTGAGCTTATAAAATATAAAACAGATAAATATTGAACTGAGAACTATAATCTTGTAGGATGTATTGATAAAACTGTTAGTAAATTTCATATTTTTCAAGTAAATTTAATCTGGAGATAATTGTCTCCGTTGACTTTTATATTTCATTGTAGGCTCAGCCCAATGCTCCATGTATAATTACTATCATGTACTTACTGCATATTTTGTGGTTATAAATTGAAGAAGAAATCTCTCTATGAAAGGATATTTGCTTAAGTATTCAATTATTTTTGGCTCAGAAGGATATTACATTTGACAGGAAGTATACGATTTCGGATAGTTAGATTAAGATACATTTTGAAAAGTAAAGTTTTACAAGATCGGAAAAGGAAACTCTACAAGTTGTTTTGAACTATTTTGGAAAAATTATTTCAGGTTATTTCAAAAAGATTGAGTTCTTCAAAGTTTCATTCGTGTGGATTAGACATTTTGTTTTCTGTAAAATATTTTGTGGACTAAGTGTCGAGTTTAGATAAAACATTTTAAGGCGGCAAATTAGAGAGAGTCGGATATAAATTTAAGTTAATTTATAATATATATATATAGGTGATTGTGGAGACATAGAATAGAATGCGAATTTATTTTCTTGTAAACCCGTCTTTTTAAGTAAGATAGACACATTCAAAATTGATAGAGTTGGTTTTACCTTTTTATATTTTATATGTTTTATATTAACATTTTAACTTTTTGTATAGTCATGTAATATAGAGATTAAAGAATTTTAAAGATTAATAGTTTCTCTTTTTTAGATAATAAATTTTAAACGTGTGCTATTTTAGGAGGATTATCACTTCGGCTAGGGAGTGGGGGGGGAAGGGGGAGGAAATAGAATTCATTGTTTTTATACCTTTTTATTTTATTACTGTATATTGTATTTTAACTTTTTTTTGGGGTGTTTTTTGTTTTATGTAATCGACCTGTTATTGTGTTTTTATTATTTTAGTGTATTTTTTGTTGTTATTGTGGGTTGGTGAGCGGGGTGGTAGCCCTAGGTGTTGGGAATTACCAAGGGTGGGGGTTCCCATAAGCGTACAGCCTGATTGAGTTTTATATAGAAATAGGGAAAGATGGGGAGGAGAGTGGTAATCAGGGTGGGGTGTATGAATGTGAGAGGGGCAAACGAAGATTTGAAGAGGGAGGAAATAGGGTTGATGTTTGAGGAAAAAAGGTTGGATGTGCTAGGGATAACAGAAACTAAGTTGAAAGGACAGAGGGAGATGAATTTTGGAGAATATAAGGGTATGATTTCGGGATGAACGAGAGAGTGAGGCGAGGGAAGGGGTTGGATAGTTTATGAGGAAAGAAGTTTATCAGTGTGTGCCAGGTGAGTTCGAGGATAATGTGGGTAAAGTGAAATTCGGGGGGGAAATGTGGGTTTTATATGCGCGTATGAAGTGTGGGAGGGAGGAGGAGAGAGAAGTTCTTGGGGAGAGTGAATGAGTGTTGGCAGTTTTGGGGGTAATGGAAAATTTGTCTATTGGAGATTTTGATGCCGGGAAGTGGGAGGGTGGGGGTGGAAAATAAGACCTTTTGGGGTAGGGGAGAGGAATGCTAATGGAGAGAGTCTGTTAGTTGTGTGGTGAAAGAAGAATGATAGTGGGGAAAATGGTTTAAAAAAGTGAGAATCATAGTATACATGAAGAGGTGAGATAACGGGGTGGGAGGCGTTACTAGATTAATGTTGTGTGTAAAATGGAGGATAGAGGTAGATTTGTTAGATTAATGTATTTAGAGGGGCGGGGAGGGGGATCTCGGATCACTATTTGGTGGTTGCCAGATGGGTGGGAGAGAGGTGATTGGTTAGGGAGGGGGAGAAAAAGAGGAGAGTGGAAGTGTAAAGGTGGAAAAATTTGGAGGATATTGTTGGAGGGAGTTTAGGAGAGGTTGTGGAGGACAGGTGGACGTGAGAGGGACGGGAATTGGGAGGTGGAGGGGGAGTGGAAGAGATTAGAGGGCAGTATGTGAAGGCAGAAGTTATGTTGGAGTAAAAAGGTGGGGCACAGAAGAAGGGGTGAATGGTGGAGTGAGGAGGTGAATGAGGTGGTTGATAAGTAATAGAGGCTTTTGTGAAATGGTTGGGAAGTAGGAGAGAGATTAGATGGAGATATAGAAGGGTTAGGTGAAGAAAAGGGCGGATGGAGAGGCGAAGAGAGAGCAAAGGGAATGGTGTAGAAAAGTGACGGAAATTTTGAATCGGGGAGTAATATCTGATCAAGGAAGTTAAAAAAAGAAGAAGAAGGAGGGTTGGGGGAGAGGATTAAGGGATGGGGAGTGGATAGGGGAGAGGATAGGGTGAGGAAGAGGTGGGGGAGTATTTAGTGACTATTGAATGAAGGGTGGGGTACGGGAGGAAGAAATGCAGGGTGAGGAGGGAGAGTGGGGAGGGGAGGGGAGATAAATACAAATGGAGGAAATTATTAGGGCTGTGAATAAAGGAAAAAGGGAAGTCCCGCAGGTCTGGATGGTGGGTGAGAGTGGAAATGTTTGCAGAAGGAGGTATGAGGGGTGGAGGAATGGCTGTATAGGATATATAATCATATGTTGGAGGAGTGGTGAGGTACAACAGGATTGGGAGGATGGTTGTTGTTCTGTATAGGGAGGGGATGGATGGAATGTGAAAATTATAGAGGATATTCTTTTAAGTTGGTAGGGAAAGTGAACGGAAGAATACTGATTGAGGGAGTGGTTTCACGGAGGGGAGAATGGGGGAAGAACAGAGGGTTAGGGAGGAAAGAGGGTGGGTTGGCATAGGAATAAATATGTGGAAAAGTAATAGAGAGGAAAGGGAAAGTGTATGGGTGTTTTCTAGATTTAGAGAAAGCATATGATAGAGTAAATAGCGGTGAATTATGGAGGGTTGTTGGAGGAAATGGGGGGGGGTATTTGGGAAAGGTATTAGGCTTTTTATAGAATTAATGTGTGTGAGAATTATGAGGGGAGAGTGAGATGTTTGGGATGAGTGTGTGGATTGAGGCAGGGGTGTGTAAAGTCGCCGTGGCTAGACAGATCCGCATGGAGAGGATTTGCAGAGGAATGTGAGGGAGGGGGAAGGGGTGGCATTAATGATGATAGAAGGGAAGTGGACATGATACTGTTTGCGGATGATACTGGCCTAGTGGCGAAGAGCGGGAAGGGTGAGGTATTTTGGTGAGGGAGTTGAGAGAATGTGTGGACAAGAGGGGCTTAAAATAAATCCAGGTAGTAGAAGTGTTTAGTGTTTGATGGAGGAGAGAGAGGGAGGGAGGGGTCAGAGGTAGAGTAGGGGGTGTAGTATTGGAAGAAGTAAAGATTTTTAGATATTTAGGGATGGAGTTGGGTGAGGGGGGAGGGATGAAGGAGGAGATAGAGCATAGAATAGGTGAAGGAAGTTTGAGTGGTCCTGAGAGAAATATGAAAGGGGGGGATTATACAGCAAGTTAAGATAAGTATGTTTGAGAAAATCTGTGTACCAGCGGTGCTGTATGGGTGTGAAACGTGGGTGTTGAATTAAATTTGAAAAAGTTGGAAGTTGTTGAAGTTCCATTCTTACTCATGTGGGGTCAGTAGAGGAGAGTTAGGAATAGGGTGGTGATGGGGAGAGATGTGATTGGGAGTGGTCTGGTGGGAAGAAGCGGAGGGAATGTAGATGGTATGGGCAATTTATGGATGGGGACAGAGAGTGGTTTAGAAGATTTGGGGCGGAGGGGGTAGGAGGAAGGAGGGAGCAAGTAAGGAGGTGGATTGTGGAAAAGGGATGCTGGTTAGGGGAGGGATGGGGCGGAAGGGTAGGGTGTTGGCGAGGGATGGGGGGTGGAGGAGGTGGGTGGGAGGAGATGGAGAGGGGTGTGGATAGAGGGAGGTGTACGGCACACTACCCCCGTCAGCGGACAAAGTGAATGTATATTATAATATTTATTATGTATATAGGCCTGTATGTTTTAAGACCCGTCAGTTTTGATTTTTTTTTTTTTTTTTTTTTTTCAACATATGCATCAATGTAACAATGATTACTAAAACAGCAACCTCGTTTTGAATGGTAAAGAGTATCGTTAAAAGCAATAAACTTAGTAAATTTTAAATGATTCTGAAAAGGAAGTGCGACACTTACAGAAAACCCAATTTCATATTTGGATTAGCGTATAAAGCTTATTGTAAACATGTTAAACAAAATAAAAACCAATATTTTCATTATAGAATGACATTATTTCGAACGTAAAACACTTACAAGTAACTTCTTGCAATATTTGGATCAGCGTGTAAAGCTTATTAAAGAAATGATAATAAAATAAAAAAAATTACAAAAAAAAAGAATTAGGGGTCGAGCGACGGGGACGAGGGGGGACGTTTGCAAACCGTAGGGGAAGGGCGGAGGACCCCCCGCGACAATCGGATTCGGGTTCGGAGACCCCGGAGGGGGGGAAATAGTCCTACCTGTCGTTCCCCGGCCGAGAGACCCGATTCCTGCCATCTTTGCGGTTTACCCTTGGGTTATTCTTTAGTTAAAAAAAAAAAAAAAAATTAAAAACTGCGGAGTCGTAAAACGTAACTGTTCCTATATATTTTTGAATCATGTCGTCACACTTTAAAATTGACTGTTAGGATATATACTAAAATATAATAAAAAAAAACAAAAATCAAACTCACGGAGTCTTAAAACATAAAAGGTCTATATATTAAATATATATCTTATTTATTATTATATTATATATATTATGTTATTTATTATATATAATATTATTATATATTATAATATATTTAATATATTTATATATATATATATATATATAATTAATATATATATATATATATATTTATTATATACACAGTAATAGTCTTGGAGACCTCATATATATATGTTTGATAAATGACTCAATAGCAGCTGGGGATTCCGTTAAGGTTGTAGGAATTTTTATTCTTCTGCTCATTACTCCAGTTATATATGGGTCTTTTCCCTGTATGCGATACTGTTCTCCATTTGGGGGTGATCGGTTCCACCTTTTTGGATCGGGGTAGTCGGCTAGAGGCTTTAAACTGCCCAATACTTTCTGACCCTCCTGAGCCTCTTTCTCCTGCGCTGACATTCGGCCTTTCTTTGCTAATTTTTATAGGTATTACACGGAGTGCTGCGAGGAACTGATCTCGCAATCCTCCATGGCTGCTCGTAACGACAAGAGGTGATTACTGTTCATGAATTTGTGTGAATATTGGACTCAAGGATCACACTGTGATGCCTCCTCCTTTCCAGCCTCATTTTGTGGAACACCTTGTTTATCGTTTTTCTGAGTATCTCAATCTTCTGTGTTTTAGTCCAGTTGTGTCCCAGATAGGGAATTGCCTAGCAAGGGTTGGGGGTTGTTTACTTTTTTTTTTTTTTTTTTGCCCCTCTTTTGATGAGCTTGTCCGTGGCGGTGGATCGTGTAAATTAATATATATATTATATATATACTTTATTATTATATTATATTATATATTTAATTTTATATTTTTATTATCTATATATTTATATTTTTATATATTTATATATATTATAGTATGGTGTAAGTATTTGTCTGACCATCGATATTTTAGATTTATCGGATATATGTTATCGATCCCTATTTGGGAATGAACTAGTGTTGTGACATGGGCTATATTCTTTTTGTAATTAAACATGTTTAATTAAAATATCTATATATATACAAGTCATTAATTTGTTAACATCTAATAGGCCCATAATTTTTGTTCCTTTTTAAAAATTTAGTAAAGATTTGGAAAGATTATGGAAAATTAACTTTTGTTTAATAGTAGTTTAAAGGTTTGTGAAAACTGTTAGAACAATTTAATTACGTAAATGATTTTATAGTTTGTTTATTAGTAGATAAAAAATTTGTGAAAAGTGTTAGAAAGAATTGAAATTACGAATATGATAAAACTTTATTTTTATGTTTATAGTAAACATTGGCTCCAAGTATCCTGTTCTAAAAAATATTTTTACCTCCTTTATCAAAATTTTGATTCAAAAATAAAATCAATCAGAGTTGATTTTTTTAATATGGATTTATACGAACCTATTTGCTTTTTTTCATCAAATATTGTCATTTTTTGACTTTTTTTTAATAAATTCTAGTGCCTTCATTTTGAGTTGGCAACATTTAACAAAACATGGAATGGAGTTTGCTAGGTTGTGCGGTGTTTTATCTTTTTCGTATAGACTATATCTATAATATATATATATAATATATATATTATATACTTATATATATATATTATTTATATATATTTATTAGTATATATGATATATATTAATTATAAATGATTTAACTTTACGGGCACAGTGAGTCAGACCGCTAAAAATGGAGTATTAACCTTTTTAGGGGCTCGAGCCGATGGGGAAACGCGAGGAGGGGAGTGTTATACCCCGGAGGCGGATGAGTGGAGGAACTCGGCCGCGACACCAAAGACCAAAGAGCGGGGGTTCCGGAGACCATCACGGGGGGGGGATTGCCGTAGTCCACCTAAGGCGAGAGACCCGCTCCTATGGGGGGACTACCGTGGGTATTCGTTTAGTGTATACCAAAAATAAATCCAAATGAAGTTTTGGGACATTTATTCGGCAGAACACTCTATTGTATCTAAAATCTCAAAGCCATTTGGGACATTCAAATTCCTAATTATAATATATTTATATAAATCTCAGTTGCATTTAAAAAAATGATTTATATAAACCTCAATAATGATATTGAAATAGACATTATATTAAATTAGCTTTACCTATATTATATATATATTCTATTATATTATATATATATTATATAATATTATATATATAATAATATTTAATATATATATATTATAATAATTTATATATATATTATTACTATTATTTACAATAAGCCTATGGAATTCGGTGTCGGGGATGAGGTAGTAATAATATTAAACACCCCTCCTTGATTAGGGTGCAGCTAATGATAATATATAAATAAATAATAAATAAATGAATAAATAATAAATACATAAATAAATAAATATAATAAACTAATAAATAATAAATAATAATAAATAAATAAATAAATAATAAATATATATATATATATAATATAGTACATATATATATATATTATATATATAATATAAATTAATTTAGGTAGGATAGTATACTATATATATAGTATATATTAATAACTATTATTATATTTAAATCTATTAATATATATTAAGAATATAAATAAAATATAATAATATATATATATATATATATTATATATATATATATTATAATCTATATATATTATACTATAATAATATATAATATATATCTTATTAATATATATAATATATATATATATTATATTTAAATAATATATATATTAATTAATCTACTTATAAGCATTATTTAAAGCACCACCTTTTCATTGCTTTGCTTATTTTATTCTGTTTATTTTCTATTGGTGTGTAATATTTAACACACTTACACATATCGTCTTGTGTTACGCAACGACCGATCATTTGCTCCGCAGCTATCTTTCTTTTACGACAAATCTACCAAGCAAATTACGGGCTCTTCTTGATATAATATTATATGCTTCTACATACTCATTTATAAGATAATCAAAACTGCTCGTATAATATCCCTATAAGAAATATTATCTAACCACCATTAAATAGTATAAAGTTATACACTATATTATGCTCACATATTTTTCTATTATTAGGTATACGTACTGCAGGACAGTATTTCCAGAATTCTATTTTGAACTAACATTAATTTACTTTGTTATATTTGTTGATGGCGTTTTCATACATCAACCGATTGAAAAATTTTTATAATCATACGTTTGCTCGAATAATATTCATCTCCATTTAAATGGAATATTAATTCGATCCGTAAAGTCGGTTAAATTTGATAATTACATTATAAAAGTCATTTCTGTGACGAAGAACTTTGATGTTGGCAAAATATCGAATATTTTTATTTTCCTATACTGCCCACTTTAAGATTTTAGAAGGTTATTTTTGGAGAAATAAGCTTAAGAGAAGCTGGGTTTTCTTGATACAAAATAGAAATCAACTGATTAGGTGTTGGCGAAGAGGCATATTCCCCAATGCGAAACTAATATAGAGAAGTATGGAGTAATTTCGGTTTAAATGTTACTTCAATACTTAATAGTGAAAAGACCAATCGCATGAATAATTCGTCCTTATACAATATACGGCTCAACACTGCCGGTTTCATCTCAAGTAACAAAAGTACAATTTCATCTTAACTGTAGGCACAAGAGAAGGCTATAGGCAATAAATATGTACAATTTAGATAGTAGTCACATGCAATAGAACTTCTTCCACAGGTTTTCTCTAGCATCTAACTTCTCACTTGTCACGATACATCGCATAAAACCTTAAGGACAGATCAGCTTCTCTTGATCAATAAGTCTACAAGTAAATCCCGATTCACGTGCACTTGAATCTGCGCATTGTGTCGAGAGCACCCGCTCAAAGGTAGAATATGAGTACCTCAACACTCAGAATAGTTGTTAAGATAGTAAGCCAGAAAATAGTTTCTTGTCGTATGGTTGTTTTGTTTTTTGTAATATTGGTAACACAGAGGCTTCGCCCTCTACTTAAACTTCAGATTCTCGATCACTTGATAAGTATTTGGGACAACATTTCCGAATATGATTTAAAAAACACGAGAGAATATAAGACACAGATGCCAGCCGTGCATGAGGTATAGCATGCAGCACAGATATGCCTACCGTCTTCGTTGACCGCCGCTTTACCCTGAATGCTGTCTAAATTCTCACTGTCCGTGTATCCCTTACAGCAGCAAGCCGCACGCTCGAAAGATATGTTACAATAATCTCCTATTTGTGACAAATCAACCCGAGAGTTTCTCTCGGTACTTTTTACAGCACAGTATTCGTGAGACGAACCTTCAGCTTTTACTATGTAAAATGAAATCGCAGGATAGCCCACCCTTGAGATATTACATTAGTCATTAATAAAAGTCGTTGGACGTAGTGTATAAAAAATCCTTTAGATACAATTCTCATCTTGTCAATCTTGTTATAATCTACCCATGGAAAAGTACAAATAATTGCATAAACTGCATTGATATAAGTAGCTGATTGACTCTGACATTAAATTCTGATCAACCTCATCTTTTTGCTTTATTGATTTGATAGTATCCTTTCTAATATGCTTGTGACAGATTTTTCGAGAGTGTACTCAAGAATAAAAGCCTCCACGAACAATCTACAGAATAAGCAAACAAGTTCTCTATTACTATACACTTAAGTAAAGTCCAACACATTCTAAATATGTCCTTATTGCAGCTAGCCTTACCCTCAGGTAATAATAATCACATAAGTTCAATATAGTTTTTTTTATTATTTTTGAAAGATCATTTAATATTGTTTTACATCAAAGTCACTCAATACAAAATAACAAAACATTGCTAATATAATTTTCAATCATTAAATCAATACGATATCCAATCCTCAAAGAATCCATGAATGCTAATTATGATACCTGTAATAGTTGTATCTTCATATATATAGAAGTGAATGCTAAATGAACTTTCAGTTGAGCTTAAAGTCATTGCCGAACCAATATCCACAAATAGTAGGTAAGTACTATACCTAACTCTTAAGCTCACCACTTGCAAGTGGTCAGTAGCATGCATGCTAAATCCGATAAATCAGAAATGAGTCCAGTTTTCTCCTGCACTATGTATATAGTAATGAATTAGAACTCCTTTTTAGTGCTACTCTCTCTTTCTTAGCAAATATAACATTTGCAATAAAAAAATGGATATATAGTATGACCCAATATAATGTGTGGTGACACGTCAATACAGTTAGACTTTACAAAAAAGTCCGGGTTCCGGTGTTGAAATCTAGTAATTGTGTAGAAAGTTAGCCAATTACTGAATTCGCCCTGATTTATGCTGATTTCTGAAATGTATAATTTTACAAAATTGTCATTTTCATTAAAGTGAGAGAAGAATACATGCGATATAGTCTCTTGATATAATCGACAGAAAATGAGAAAGGGTTCAACGACATATCAATATGAATAATCTAATATCAATTATTTCTAGTCACTTATGTAGACCGTCAGTCATTATCAACTCTAAAATTTAAACAAACGGTATATATTGAAGTTTAGAAAATTTTTGACAGACTCTTCACCTGATGCTTAATGCGGAATGGTGTAACATCAACATAGACCTGAAAATTCTACATCAATTTATAATCATCAATGTCTCAATGATCGACAAGCAAAAATTAATTTATAATCAGCAAGATTGAAATCCATTGTTCCGTAAAATAATATTGGATAAAGGGACTGGTGGAATTTGTGCTGAGTTAAGCAAAAACGCTCTTGTGATACATCTTCTGTTATTTCCTCTATGCATAAACGACAGCTCTCGTCTGTATAATTACTATCAAATAGATTCAGTTCAGTTACTAAGTGAATTCACGTGAAATATCCTAAGTAAGTACAAGAAATATGAAATTGCTGACACTAAAACTCCATTAATGCATTGTAAGTCACGATTAAGCATTCGAGGTCTGATGATATTACTACCTAATCTGTAAGATTTATTCTATTAGTATTCAAAATAATAAAAAACATAAAGTAACAGACTTGTTAATATGCGTACTGCAAGAAAACTTCGCGTCATATCATATTTAACCTATATTAATTTATTATTTACTTTTTTTTATAAAATATCATATAAATACTACCTACAACTATTACTAAGTACAATCTTATATATTAAATCAGTCGGTGGTCTACGGCCTATTAACGCCTACCCAGAATGTTATATAATATATTAATAAATAAATTAATATATATTATATATATATATATATAAATATAACTTATTAATATATATATAATTACATCATTTATATTACTTTATTATAATATATTTTTTTTTATATATAATATATCTTATATGATATATTAATATAATATCTTAATAATATATATTATTATATTAATATTCTCTATATATATATATTATCATATCTATATATATATTTATTATCTTGTAATATTATATATATATATATTAAATTCTTACTATTAATATATTATATTATGTATATTATATCTTCATATTTTGTAGTTTAGATATATATATATACTATATTTATATATATAATATTAAATATATATTCATATTATATATATATAATTAATTTACATATAATAAATAATATAATACTAATTTTAAAAAATACTCTTAGGCTACCATTTAAATTTATTTACTATACTTACATAAATATATTTATATTAAATTTCTTCATAATACCCACCCTGATACCCTTTATTTATTTTATTATATCTAATAACTTCCGCAATAACTTTCACAATAACGATGAAATTTACTCTCTACCACAAACTTTGGTTATATATTTCGGAAATATATAAATCTAATTCTGTAACTATTTCAGTAAGACAGTAACTAATAAGATCAAGATTAGTCATACATAAAAGTGACAAAGAATATATCATTATACCTTCAATTAATTTTATTAATGTAATTAACTGTTATATTCTATTGATGTCCTCTACCCCGTGAAATCTACTGTGCAAAGCCTCACTCACTGTATATATTTCATTGAAGACAATAATGTTGTTTACTAGAAAGAAACATCTGCCACTGCCGTGTTTTGTAACATAATCACCTACATATATATATATTTAGTCATATTCTATGTTTGATCTGATTTTCAGTCTGACACAGATGCACTATATCCCAGACCTATAAAATTACTTTTTCAAAACGAGTCTCTCATTCACTATAAGATTAAAAGGTCTCTAATAAATCAAGAATTTTACTACAAAAATAATATATAGGACGAGCCTAGGCTGATAAAAGAGCGGTCTGAAATTACCTGTACCCGCGGGAATATCTGTCTGGGAGCGAGATAAGGCGTTATTCTCTTCTGTGACAGTGGGTTAGAAGACAAGGAATATTAGCATAAGCGAATTTTTCAATCCTCTATACACTATCTATTAGTATCTCAGAGTGAAGGGTATCTAGTAGCTACTACGTATGGAGGTGGGGTCTCGATACTACAGTAAAAATTCATAATTAAAAACCATATGAGCGTGACTATTCCCGTTCTTGGTTTTGTCTGAAGATTCAACCAAAAAGGCACATAGTAATAGTTGTTTGCAAAATCTGACTAAGTCTCTAGTCCTTCTCTGGAATATGGTTTGGGCCATTATTTGTCCCACTCCTCCCCCATCTTGCCACATTACTCCTATGAACAACCTGACAGAAAGATTAAACGTATCGTTGAGTACCGGTCTGCGGACCTTACGTTTTTTTTTGTATGCCAATGATTTTTCCCTCTAATTTGTATGTTTAAGTGTTAAATTTGTCTGAATGACTTTGGAGTTCTGAAGCATAGGAACAAGACTTTTTATTTTTGTAAAGTACAGTCACTTTAAAGTCCCTTAGCTCATTTAGTTTTTCTTGCACCTTTGGGCATGGGTTATATCGTGTCTCTCTGAAGCACTGTTATGGCTTAAGACGGAGACCCATCGAGGATCTCTACTTCGGTCCTTGAGTAAGTCATTTCAGACGATACCCTGTGTAATATTATCCTTCCTACTTATGTCATAACTTTTGTTATTTTTTGAGTGATAATTCTGCCCATTTTTTCATAATTACTTATGTATATATTTTAATTTTATTACATTTATGTACTTTCTTTTTTATTTTTTTTTTTTTTTTTTTTTCTTTTTTTGTGATTACATTTTAGGTCGGGAGGTCAATGTTTGAGCCTAAAATGGCTTTCAACTATTTCTATATATATATATCTAACATAATTTTTTCTCAGAACTGTAATATATCCATACTCTAAAGTGCTCATTCTGATAATCACGGGTAGCTCTATTATAGAATGGCGTATATATTATTTACGTACAGGGAGATATTACTAAAATGTCACTTATTCTTTCTGGACATCTTTATTTTCCGAGTATTTATTTAAAGGTTTAATAGCGATTCGAGTTTCAATGACTAAATGTTGTTAGAGTTGATTTTCTTATATCTTTTTTTTCTATATCATACAGGTGAAATTCCTATATTCTAGATTTCATGAGTACGAGAGATTTACTCAGTATATAGAGGTAGGCAGCCCGAGACATAGATACTTACGATCCTATCATGTACTATACGTCGGCTGAGCTATTCATCTATATTCTATATATCACTACTTTTTATCATTACTATGACTCCCTAATAGGTCTACGGGAGAAAATTGAATCTTTCCTATTAGGGAGTTTTACCCTATTATATCATCTTATGATGTTATTAGTATAGAGTATTCGAAATTTCATGGCACCCCTTGTCGTCTCTGCTTTTTTTGTCACCTACTTTTAAGGCCCACATCCTATTATCATTATTAAATATAATTACTATATATATATCTCATTATTATTATTTAAGATGACTATCATTATTCATTGGAGGTATACTTGGATACCTTCAAAGGATAATTTCACCATTAATATTTTGGAACCTTTCAAAGAGGTAAAATATGTCCTTTATATAATTTTAAACAAGTGCCTATAATTTTTTAAATAAATTCTCATAGCGATTTTTGTGTATCTTATGTTGTGATAATATGATATTTTGAAGATTACTTGATACTTCTAAAAGTGTGTGTAAATACTGTTCGTATACAAGTCTTACGACTATTCCTTCAGGTCAGGTTTTTATATGGTGTTGTTTTGCTTACTACATATTACAATAGTTGGTAGGAATTTATCAAAAGGTTGGTGTAACAGTAATGTATATGAAACGGGTTGTAAATGAATGAATAACACAACCGGCCAGTATGAGTAAATACATTAAACTTAAATATTAGTAATTTATTAACTTTACTATATATATATATAGTAATTTATTCCTACCTTATATCATAAAACGCTAACATTCTTATAGAGTTTTCGCCCTCTGGAGTCCCCTTTACTAAGCTACTATTAATTATCACTAATTATATCATAATATACTTACTATATATATACTATATATATATCTATCTATTATATATGCATTCTATATATTAATATTATTATACTACAAGTACTAATAAAAAAAATCATATATTATTTTACATATCTATCTACTCTCTTAACTTATAAATATATATTTAATAATTAATTCATATATATATCTATATCTATATTCTACACCGTCATACTATTTCAATCTATCTCTATTATGTTTTTTATTATAATATAATACTTTTAATTATATATATTATCTATATATATTATTATTATAATATACTATTATATATTATATATTATTTATATATTATATTTCTAATTATATTATTTTATATATTTACCATAGCATTTTTATTTCTCTACTATATTTCCATAGTATCTTAACGTATTAATAATAAAATAATTCAATAAAAGAAGTAATTAATGAAAATTATATTTATTCTTATACTTAATTAAGAAGAAAAGAAACGATTTTCCTTGTTTTCTTTAGCCCAGATTATTTAAGATAATTACTAACTCTTTTTTTGCTGAATTTGAAAGCTTCACCCATACATTTTGGAATCTCTTGAATATTTTATTTATCAAAATATAATAAAAAATATAAATATAATCCAACATAAAAAATGGCTTTTTTATTGTAGGTGAAAGCTACGTAGCTACCGGGGGACATTAGTATATCATATTAATACTATATATTTTAACCTTATCACTAGCTCACTACACGGAATACCATAGGCCCAGTATCGCTACACCCTTATCCCCATAAGGTCGGTTCTGTCTAGCCGTATTGATATATTTAGGTATGTGCACAATTTGGAGATATATTTTTATTTTCCCCATGAACTGACCCTACTCATGTTTACCCGCCTCCGGAGGCTCGATCCGACCGGTGAGACGACACACAGGGAGAACCTTTCTTTTTCCAACTATCCGCCGCCTATGGGCATGTTTTTCTCGAGTTAACAATACGATGCTCCAGTGCGCGACCTTCTTCTTCAATATTTATCCTTAACCTGAGCGGAGCGGTTCTCCCGGAGACCCTCCCCGGATGTTGGGTGAATAGTGAGTGTACCCACGCTAATTTGCTCCTACCTAGTATACATCCCCGGAAGGCGAGAGACATATCTAGCACTAACCTGCCATTTCGGTTGACGGTTCATACTACACTCTTGGGTATTCTTTATGTTAAAAAAAAAGATACAACAATAACATTTATCAAAGAAGTCATTATTTTAACGATATCGTATAAAAAGTTCTTTCTGTATCATCAGTACTTCTAAGATCTCATTAATACTATATTAAATTTATAACTAATATATCTTTTTTTTTATTTTAATCATTTTACTCGCACTAATAATTGATTACTATGCATCCTAAACATGTATATTCTCCTTTTATCCCGTAGCTGTTTGATAGTTTTGATATAACTAGGTTTGTCGCTTTTTATTTTATGCATGGGACTAATATATATATATTATATAATATATAATATTATATGGTAATAATATATATGAGCTTATATATATATTCTGTTTATACGATGATCGTATTTAGCATTATTTATTTTGTTTATTTTTATTTTCTTATTTTTTCTGTTTCATTATGTGGTATAGCGACCTGATTATTTCTCATACTGGCTTTTCCGTTTTCACCTCGTCAGTTTATTTTATTTCTTTTTTTTATATATCGTAATATATCAGGGTAACATATATACTGCGTAAGAGCAGCATGTTAGAGCAGGCTGATCCGGCCATCACATTTGAGACGGGGAAGAAGAGCATATTCATCCAGTTGAAGTATAACTACTTCTTACAGGGGTGCGTATTAGAGAGAGAAGGAAGTTTAATTTTTTAATAAAATGCTTAGTGGCACACGCCTCGTCTTGCGGAGTATATTTGCAGTGAGTAAAGGCGCTGCGAGGCTTAAACTATCCACTCTTTACACTTATTCAACTTTTTCTGACCATTACAATAACTTCAGTTGCCAATGAAAATAACTTTTCAACTTTAGACATAATTCGGTCACATTTAAGATGTTGTGGTGTTTTCGCTGTATATATTTTTTTTTATCTCTTATAATGTTTAACCACTAGTGATTGAATTATTGCTTTCTTCGCAGTAGGAGTTGCACTTCATATGCTCACGCAGCTATATGTGATATTTTATTTGTACCATGTCGTTAACTATTTCAGTAAATTTAGATTGACTTTAATTTTAATTGGTTTGTATATCATTTATATTCTGTTTTGATTTAATAATTAAGTACCTTTCATATCGACCTGAGTGTTACTATTTATTATTGATCTATTTGTGGGGTTTATTATTGCCTGAAAGATATTTTATCTTACCAACTGCTTTAATGGAATAATCATAGCTTGCATCTTACCCTTTTCTTGTTTTAATTTTTTATCATAAAAATACAGTAGTTTTGAAGTTGTAAAAATTTATGGTTCTACCAATGCAACTGTTGACAAGTAGTTATATTTTAGAGTCTCTACATGTATATAAGAGAAAAAGTTTAGTCCACATGTTGCGCTTTCATTTATCAATTGTCATAGGTTTATCATTTTTAATAGTATGGTTACATATTTGTTTCTCACCATCATACTAATTTTCCAATATTCTATTGCGGGTTCTACTCTGCCTCTAGTGCACAGCGGGCTTTCTCCGTTGCAAGACGGCATGTTCCGGTTGGCGGACATGTACATTAAGGATTGACACGACGTCCCCCGCATATCTGATCGCCTCCGGACGTTTCTTTATTTCGAATATCTCTTTCATGACTAGTTGCTTGTCTATTCCCTTGGCTTATGTTTAATCCTCTTGCGGTTTTGTTTTCTCTTTCCTTATAGTTTTAAAAAACAAAGAAGCTGTTTGGTGCCTAGACACACGACTGTCTGTGCAACCGGTGTTTTGCGTGTGAAGAGGAGGAGTTTTCGTGCAAAAGAGAAACCATGCCCACGTCAGAATCGATTGATATTCATCTGTTTTTTTATACCCCTTCTTCCTTATTATGAAGATTTTAAAATAATCTACAATGGGTGTGACCTTGGCTTACTTTCTTTATGCGTTTATGAGCCGTCTGAGTGGGGATTCGCGGCAGTGGCTGTCGTCGGCTTTTAAGCATATCTCATCTGTGTTTCTTATAATACCCTGGAGTGCCTTTATGCGGGGCCCGCTTTGCCGGCCCACCTTAATGTTTAAATATTAATTAATATTATATATATATATTAGTTATATAATTATATTATTATTATATATTATATATATATTTTAATAACATTTTTTCTTTATATTTTATATATATCTATATTATTATTTCATTATATATTATTATATATATATATTTATTATTAATAGCATATATAAATATCATATATAATTCATAACCAGTAGTTCATCATATTTTATATCTACGACTTATTATGCTTGACCTAGTTTTATGCGGTCTATCTTATTGTTTGTTGATATTGATTGACGTATTTCAGGAGAGGTACAGCTGTATTTTCCAAACCATACACGTTGAACACTCCGTTTATTTCACATTTTATTAACAGTTTTGCTGATATTCTATTTAAAATATATATGATTTAAGTTTATGGTTATGGTTCCTGGTTCAATTAGAGCCTTTATTTTAAATACACGAAAATGGATTTCATTATTTTTTATGTTGATTTTAATGTTTTTCTTATTTTTTTGGTTCAGCCATACATTATTATTAGTATTAATTATTTTTTCTATTCTTTTCATTTTTATTTTTCATATATATTATTACTATTTATATTTATTATATATTTTATAATTATCTATATATTATATATATAATATTTATATTAATATATTATACATTAATATATATCTATAATTAATATTAATATATTTACTATTATATATATAATGTGTAAATAATTTTATTATATTAATAATTTATAGTTAAGTTGTATATGCAGAAGATAACACCTACACTGTTTTTATTTGTCTATCTTAATAATCGGATTTGTCACCTCCATTTCGGAAGACGATTTGCTGTCGATATTTGAGAAATTAAGACCCATCTGCTACTCTTCTTAATTAGATAATTTATATTATAAAAATCAATTAATAAGTACTTTCTTAAATAATAATCAATATCAATAGGAGTAACTCCATCAACTACGGTACTAACTATTACCTTAATCTTTTTATATTATGGTGCAAGTGTGCATAAAATTATAGGACTTTTTTTTTTTAATATCGATTGTCATGCATTCAACACATTTCGGTAAAGCAAAGACCAATAAGGGAAAGTTTGATTAAATTGTTCAAATTAGAAACAATAATACAAAAGAACGGTCAATTGCCTGACCTTTATACAGGATTTTGGTCTCATCTTCTTCTCTTCATCTATCTTCATTTCCTCCTCCTACTCTCTATCTCCTTCTCTCGCTACTTTATCTTCATTTCTATCTCATCCCTCCTCTCTTCCATTCCTCTCCTCTCTCCATAATCTTCATCTATCTCTCTCTATACTCTCTCTCTATATTTATATATATATATATCAATATTATATTATATAACATTATAGTTTATCCGCCGCGGTTTCTATGTGATTATTGTTTTTATGTGTTGATATAAGTCCGTATTATACGTTTTTAATTAGTTTTGTTGTTGAGACTTAATTAATTATCAATTATAATACCTATAATTGTGTTGTAATTAGATGTATGATAAAGGCCTATTGTATTTCTACTCGAGCATAATATCAAAATTATCTACGTTTGTTAAGAGATATTACGAGAGACTTCGATATCAGTATTACTATCTAATTTTTTTTTTTCTCTTTTTTATTTTTTTTTATATAATCACACGGGTAATGTAATTCTTTGCTTAATTAATATTTCTCAACTGTTATGTTCTCGTAACAAAAAATTAATATCACTATAACTCTCTTCCTAACTCGTAAATGCTATAAAACTGTCTCTTCGTAGTATGTACACTGTAACTCATTCTATAACAAGTAAATTAAGGAAAGGACAGTTACACATGAGACATTTCTATAGCACCTAGTATCTGTAAAATATGATCAACCTACTTAATTATAATATTAATGAGTATTACAAAAACTTCCAAGTTGCTATGAATAATTCATAATCTAAGCTGACAGCTGTGATGTAATGATTGCTCACAATGCGGCAGTCTCTATCTATGTAGTCAGGTTTTGATGGAGTCATTCAGGAGTCTAAGTCGGATGTTCGCGGAGTCGTGACAGTGAGTCGGTGTAATTATTTTATTTGTAAAGAGGGTGGAGTCGTGAATATCGGAGTCGCAATATTTGAAAAGGTGTGGATCGGAGTCGAGTCCGCGAGTATCGTATAATTTCAAAGGAACGGTAGTCGGGTCGGTAACTAACATTCAAATATTATCGAGTTAGTGTAGTTCAGAAAAATATTTTGAACTGACCAAGTTTTGAATTAGTTGTTTCAAAGTTAGTAGTAATAATCTTCAATCCACTCATAAGCATAGATGACTTGACTATGCAGACTTATTACATCCATTACTACAAATGACATATTGCACTAAACTCGAAATTTTTTATACACTGTATCCTTATGTTATCAATTTGAAACTATATCTAGATAAATTCAACCTTCAACCTTATACCACATCTATATTTCATAAAGACTGTTAATACATCTGAAATCAAAATCAAGACTCACTCATGGTACAAAGTATACAAGAATTTCTTCTTCTACAATTGACAATTGAGATTATATCCTTATCTAGAATGACTTAGGTGTAGTGTTGCAGCAGGGAATATTAAACACAAAATATATTCAAACAACAAAAAGCTTAATCTGGACTTTGCAACGTGGTCTTTACATTGTAATCGTTGTCAGATTTCATGCAAAACGTACATAAACGTGAGTGATAGTGCCATCATACGATGCAAGCGTTTGTGAAGTATTGAAACTTACATATGTCCTACTTACATACATTACTTACGTATATCGTAACAGTACTTATATCAGAATAAAGCTACTTCATAAATAAATCAGATGTATAATATGAAAAAATACTCTAATATTGAAGATGACTTATATCCGAATAGCCTCCGACTGCTCCTGATAATCCCTCGCAAAGTACAATATTTATACGTTGAACGGCTCATTTTATTATCTTGCTCTTCATCATTAAGTGAAATCAGACCTAAGAACACGGAAATAATGTACAACTAGTCCCCGTCTGCTAGATCGGTTGCAATACCATCACATGCATTTTCTCAGGCCAATGTTTTTATCTAACTTAAATTTAGGGTGCGGGCTTCTTTTTCTGAGTATTATGTTTGCTATCTTTTTTATTTTACTTTATTAGGAGCATATAAAATGTCTAGTTATTGTTTCTTTAATCATCATTTACTTAATTCTTTTTATTCAGCTTTAGAGGTGACCTGTCTTACTTATTTACTTTTTATTATGACATATATATATATAATAATACTATAAATATTCTATTAGTATATTATTATATTATAGTATACATCTTTATGGTCCTAGTCACGATCTTATCTATTTCGTATTCATGAATATAATCTATTTTCTCTGGAGCATTTTTATTCATCCCCTATATTTTATTAATTTCTGAGATTTATATATATTACAATTTGCTCATTACGGCAAGTTATTATTTAATGGAGTTTTTATTTTTTTTATTAGATTTATTGTTATTTATTTATTCTTTATTTATTAGACCTAATTATTGAGTACAACTATAAATGAGTTTCCACCGTTACGCTGGTGTCAAGGTTTAGAGTTTTTCTCAGACCCCGAGACCATGTTAGTACCATCACTGCTGAATAATCTCTCCCTCCACCGACCTTAACACTACTCTTATTCATAACTCACCACCATACACTTTTGTTATTGGTCTATATTATATATTTATCTTACTCTTTATCATTATATATATATACTATATCATATATATATATATAATCTTCTATTTATTTTTACAAATAAACAATACGAGAGGTCGCTTCTTTATAATTTTACAAACATTTTTCATTTTTATCTTAAAGATTTCATTATTTTTCGCAATCCGGGCAATATGCCTGCTATGCGGATATTTGATTATTAAACATCGTGCGGAATGTCGGAAAATCGGAGTTGAATATTCTTACTATTTCTTTTAGAGTCGAGATATGAACAACTTTCAAAACCTATCATTTTCAATCTAAAAAAATATTATATTTCATTATACTTATTCAATAATTCATTAATATATATTTATCATATAATATTATCCTTAATATTTATTATTATAATATATATATATAATCCTCTATAATATATATATATTATATATATATATATCTATAATATATATATATATTATTTATTACTATATATTAAATATATACTATATATATATAATAATTACCTCATAATATTTTTACTATATAATACTATATATATAATTTACATAATATATTATTAATATTCTATTATAGTATTATAATATATTATATATATATATATCATACTATATTATACTATAATCCTATATATATTAATATATAATTAACGATAGTTACCATACCTCACATTACGTCTTTATACTCAATTATTATATTCATACATATTCAATAGAATACGCTTTCCGGACCTCATCTCGTGTAACGTTGCCCACCTACATTTGTAGTTTCAGTTCATTCAATCCAACAATAAGATTTTTTATTGTCATCAGCCTACTGATATAACCTATTACTTATTAGTTAGTATCATGTATGGAGCGGTCCTATTAGTACTTCTAACTATCAGCTACCGTACACGTACCCTACCGTGGCGGAGCTGCCTCGCCTTTGCCCGTTAAAGGCCTATGAGGGCGCTACACTATGAGCAAGCCCTCGGCTTTGCGGGGCCTTGGGAAGGTGATTTTATGTAGCTCCAACCATCCCCTAACGTTTATTATATAGTATTCATAACTACTTCTCATAAATTTTTCATATATTAATCTATATTAATATAATTTATATATATATATTATCTATATAATATTTAAATATATCTCTTCCTATGCCCTACCTATTATATATATTACTTATTACTATATTATATTATATTATCAACATCCTCTCTCTTCATATATATAATATATATATATATATCTTTCTTAAATATAAATATTATAATCTATCTATATATCTCTATATATATATATTATAATCTTATAATATATACTATTTACTATAATATATGAGTATATATATCTATGTTGCGTTATATTTATATATATATGTAATAGGGCTTCAACTTATGTATTCGATCTATGCCTTAGCGCGCGCAGGACGTATATCCCTACTCTCCTATTTATTAACATAATCAGGTAGTAGGGGCCTCATCCACGCCGGTAGGGTAACACCCCCCCCATGAGCGAGGATTGAGCCTAAGCTAGTATCTACCTGGCACCTCAAATATATAGCGCCGCCCCTTGCGGTCAAGGTAGTCTTAACCTCCACTTATACTGTCACACTAGGTAATTCTTCCCATTTTATTTTTTTTTTATTGCTTGACTTTGCGTATAGTCTCATTATTTAGCTTACTCTTATATTATATTTTATGAGTTCCCATCTTACTCATCTACTCACGAAATCTACACGTACAGGAGTTTTTTTCAGCATAATCATTAGGATATATCAGAGCGTTCACCGACCTTTCGCATGCGCTTCTCGTGTTGACTGGAACGGCAAATACCCAACTAAACATACGGCTCCAAATCGCCTATCTCTTATTCTTTTCCTCTAGCCCCTCTTCGAATTTTCTCTAATTCCCACATGAATGGTGCTACTTACAATCCGAGTATATTACCGCTTCTTCTATGACACCGACTATTAGTATTGTATAATTTACCTTCATAATCCATTGCGAATATTGTTGTGTCCGCTCTGCCAATATATCTATTCTTAACTCGATCAGCTAAATTTCTGCTACAGCACCTACGTAGAAAGTCTCTATTCTCTCTCTTTTCATTCATGTAATAATTTCAGCCCACATTGCAAATTACTTTCTTCTCTCACTTGGAATCATTATATCTATAGTTGTACGCACAGGCTAAATCAGTATATTTCCCCTTATTGCAAGTTACTTAAGTACTGGGTAAAATTTTATTGCTTAACTTCTCACAAATCTGATAGGATCATTACTCTGAATCATAGTCTTTTCTTGGTGATAGTTTTCAAGCAATCATTTGTACTAACTTACACATCTTTTACCATGAGTAATGCGGTGTCTTATCATCATACTTACTGTGACTATTAAGTAAGAAATTATCTTTAACCTCAGTGATATCTGTTATTGATTTTTATACTCTAGCAGGTGTTTTATCTTTTACAGTTAGACTTCGGTTTTCTAATCATTTTATATCTGGTGCTGAATTTAAAAAGACTGTTAATTACTCACCCCCGGTATATATCATATATCTATAATAATTGAAAGTTTTTTCACGCAACACAAAAGTGCCGAACTTATACTTGTTCTAGATTATTGTTTATTAACTAAAACTGTCTTTATATACGTAGGGATCTAAGTACAGTTAGCAATCAGTATTGAAGGTGTCAGTATAGAATGTTTCAGGAACCCCGCCAAAGTCTGCGGTATTTACCTGTTCCTTAGTCTCTAGTTTATTACAATCTTTTCTTCATTCATTTCGCCTTTTATAAAAACCGTCATCGTATTCGGTCCTTTCCATTTGGAATGGATGCTGGTTTCTTACAAAATGCTGCCTCGCCAAGCCAATACAATGTATAATACTTCCTACCAACAATCATCTCTATAATGTGTGATAAATAGAACTATTTGTTCATATTGGCTAAACCAAGGCAATATGCATATTATGAGAACGTCCTTTTGTCATTCATGAGAGAGACACTATTGACCGACACTTGACGTCTCTTGCAGCTAGCAAACAGTTTACTTGTTTACGATCGAACATTTATCGCGCATCATGTGTATGTTGAGCCAGGTACCTTTTAGCTCGTTGAACAGACCTAATGTTGAATATATTGGTTTCCACGTGTGTAGTACTGAGGCTCTCTAGAGGCCCGATTTTTTTTTGCATCCAACTTATTCTTCTATTGTTAGATTCTTTCTTTTGTTATTGACCTCAAGACAATATTATCCGAAACCAATAAGCGTGATATCAGATCAATAAGTCATCCGTGTTCAGACGAGCGATGTCAAGGGTTTTCGCCGATGGTCCTCAGCTCTCCCCGAGTTGTGAACTTTGGAGGTTCAGGATTTCTATCCTTCCATCGTTTAATTCTTATTAGGAAGGTCTAGAGAATCTTCATCTCACACATCTCGAACTGATACTATATCATTGCGCCAATTGCGCTGGAACGAGGGGCGCGAGTGATCCATAAGCGGTCCCGCGATGCCGTACTATCAGGCATACTGGCGGATACCGCGGGATATTTCGTGATGTCCACCCACCCCTTGCAATGTTCTACCTAACGAGTATCAGTGCCATCCCGCAGTCACTTATAGTTAGTCCGTATATCTCGCCTTTTCATTTTTTATTTACTTATTTTCCCCCATTGTGTCACAAAAGCCGTGCGTTATATTCCACAATTTACTTCCGTTTAACTTGCCCTTCTATTTGGTGTATTTTGACGTTTTTATTTTTTTTTTTTTTTTTTTTTTTATTTTTATTATTATTTTTATTTTACCATTAATTTCTGGTTAACACTTAGCTTCCACCTAATGTAATTTAATTATTACGCTTTTATACCTGTAGCATTACATAAAAAGTATTTATTTAAACGTCTATTCCATACTGCCGTCCTCCGCCAGACTGGCCTTAATCATTCCATATAAGAATATTCATTAATCCAATTGTATTTGGTTTTTGCTCAGTTTTAAGTTTTGCACAAATATCTTTTGTGTGGTACATATTACTAAATCTATTAAATAATTTACTAATTTCATTCATATATTATTATTATATATATCTATATACATCTATTCATATATATATCTCTTATATATATTAGATATAATTATCAATATATATTATAATATTTATCTCTTATCTCTACTGACTGTCCTTAAACTATCTATTAATCTTCACTTATTATTATATATAATACTCTCTATATTTAAATATACAAAATGATGTCTATCTGCGTTTATATGTCCACAAATATCCATCTCGTATTTTGAATATTGCTCATATTATATATAATATCATATCTATAATCTATCTTATATCTTCATCTTAACTATCCGATCCACTAGGCTGATAGAAGTCGGGAGCGGCGAGGTTTCTATCACCGGTAGGTAATAAGGTCAGTACGGCGTCGGAGGATTACTATAGCATGTTATTACTACCCACGTCACCGCGTCGGCTTTTCCAATCAACGAAGCCTATACCATATTGACTCCCCCTTATTTATGTCATTCACCCTTTCTCCTACCATTTATGGGAACAACACGACCCTTAATTGACCATTTTTCTTCTGTACACAATCCAAAGAAAATTTTCTCCACTATTCTGAATTAAACTTCATACTAAACATAATGCATTTTTTCATGAGTTCTTTGAAAGACACAGGAAATAAAGCCTAACAGGAAACTAGCTTACACTTTGTATGTGTCTCTATTTCACTTATTTCCTTCTCTAACCACCGCAACCCCGTAGCTCCGCATCATTTCTTCATAGTCCAGACAACTGAGATTAAGGAAGTCATCAAATTCATTTCATTGTTGTCTTGATGTTCTAGATATCCTATATTACAGAAATTTTTACAGACTGAAGGACTTAACATGATATCTTTTTTCCTTTGATGTTCGAATTACAAGTTAATTAATTACAGTTTAGAGGCCATCGGGACCGTAGTATTTCTTGTCTCGTCTTATCGACTGAGTCCCAATTTGTTCACGACTCGCTACCCGATAATTACCTTCATCTTTCTTAAAAATTGGTACCTAAAAGTTCTTAATTTTGCACTAATTTTGATCTAGTCAAAAATCTGGAAACTTTAGCATTTTTATCTGACCCACTAAAAACGTCCGTTTTACTAGATTAATTTTTTCTTTATTTCTGATTCGCATTACGCTTCCAGTAATTTTTCATTTTTATCACAACATTCATCTATTCTCTATATTATATATATTTCTGACAATGAATTTTATCATAACTTTACAATTTTATATTCCGAAATGACTTCTACTTGAAATTATCCATACATTGATGGGCTTGCCTATTACACTCAGAAATCCACGTAAGTAGAACCTGCACACCGATTTCTTCAGATGGTATTCGGCATCGGATTATCGAGGCGACGGGAGTCGCCGGTATAGCTACTTTATAGAAGTCGAGATCTCTGTTCTCGAGGTAACCATCTTTTCACTCCTCGTATTTAACCTTAAAAGAAAAAGATGCGATAACCACAGTATTATCCGTTTTTTTTTCTTTTGTCTCGACTTATCCTACCTCCTCATCTCTCACTATCTATTACTCTCCTATTTTCTACTCTTTTCTTTCTATGTATATTATCTATATAGCGATTGTTACTGATATTTTCCTGTACATTATTTATTTTCTTCTATTATTCTACATATATATCTTCTTACATTTTCCCGTCTGTCGCATTGTTGCACTTCCGGTGGATGTTGGACGTTTGCTGGGTTTTAGTTTTCACCCCTTTATGCACCGATTTCCTAGACCGGAACGTTTCCGCCTTAGCTCCCGGCGCCAGCATTACCCACTTTCCAGACCACTTCAGTTTCACCACTTTCCCTTCTTTTTTACACTTTTTTGCATTTTTTTATTTATTTTTCTCTCTGTCTCTATCTATCTCTATTCTTCTTATTTCTCTTATATTCTTATCCCCACCCACCTTATTATCCATCATATTCTCTATATATCTATCTCTTTCTATTTTTCTCTTTCTTCGCATTTGTCTGACTCAGTTTTCCCTGTTTGAACTTCTGGTTCCTACTAGGTTTTTTCGTGTTGCTTTGTGCCTTACCGCCCACGTCGCCTGCCTTACGAGTTTGCCCATCTCCCGTTTGTTAACCTTTGCGCAGGTCGTAAAGCACTCGCTTCGCCCCGTACCTACTCTCTCTTTCCACTTCTAACCTCCCACAACACAACCACCTTATTATCTCTCTATACTTTTCCCAAACTCTACGCACCTTGTTGTCCCATCCACCCTGCAAGGAGTGGTACGCCGTTTGCCTTGCCTGCCTCCTTCCTTCCTACTCGTTTTCCTTCATTTTCTTCAACTCGCTCACCCCTGCCCTTTCTTTGTACTCTGACCCATTTGTTTCTTTTTTTTATACTCTGTTTCTCCACTGGCGCGGGCTCACATCCCCTGAGCCTGATTCCTTGTTTTGCAAAGACAACACGGTAAATCGTGTTCGTTTTTGCAGCATTTCCGGTAACTTCGTCCAACGCCTAAGGAGTGCCCAGTCTTCTGGCTGTTCAGGTGTCGGTATTACAGTGTTTTTATAATAACATTCCAGATTTTCGCGTTCTTCCCTCTGTCAGCCGCCATCCTCTTGAGGCCGCCATGGAGCCTTTTTGACAGCGCTTTAAAGGGTGCCCTATTGCGGTATGTGATCTTGCCGCTCAATTCTCTGGTTGCAGGCGACTTGGGGAGCTTCGTTTGCCCGCCCTGCCCTGCTTTTGCTGGCTCGCATCTATTAGTTATAGGCTTTGACTCCTCAATCGTGCTGTTCCAGATCGGCCCATTTATATTGGCACACTCGCTGTGTGATCCTCACGTTCTGGGATGCTTTTTTACTCTTCAGCACATGTAATTTGAGTTGTTGTTAACCGCCAGATCAAATAGCCTTTGCATTGGGGACACCAGTTTTTGCTTAAAGAATGTTTCTCTCTGCACAAAAGTGAAACGCATCTGGAATAAACAACGCCTTACGCTAACCACATTTAAGGAGAAGGTGCATTTCTTTCCTGGAAACACCTTTCCCATCCGCAACCATAAAACGGCTTGTGTTCGGACCCTTAGAACCCAATTTATGATTAAAAAAGTGCTAAAGAAATAAGAAAATTCGTCCAAGTAAAATATTAAATGGGATTGCGATAATAGAAGTAGCAAGTCCACGCTTATATGTTAGCTTGGATCTAATTTATTTAGTTCTAGTCTCTTTAATCATAATTGTCAGTAATACGAAGCGTTTACGATTAAAAATTTGGGTATTTTCTTTGCTTTTAGATTAATTTAGAGCGTTTTTCTGTTTTTTCTGTCATGTCATTTGTGCTTCGCTCTGATAAGAAATTCTCTCCAGTTTTAGCAAATAAAATCCTTGAGTGTTATATTTCTGGTAGGTTTCTTAATTTTGTTTTTAAACACTGAATAAGGCATGCTGTGATGGAGCCCGTGATTTTGGAATAAACAGAAATGACAAAAAAAATAACAATTGGTTTATATTACAAGTAATTGATCAAATATAGTAGAGATATATAGCAGACAACTCCTACCCGCACTTCAACAGCTGATTTTATTGATTGAATTATATTGACCTGAAGTTTCATATTGTTTGTTTAATTTTTTCGTACAGATAGTGCTTATTCGGCAGCAGGGAAATAGCAATCCTTTTCAGAATTTAAGAAATTTTTACGATTTGGGTGAGCATCGCGTAGTTAGACAAAAACGAACGCAACTCGTAGCTTTCTTCGTTGTAAGACATGCAAAACACAGAAACGGCTTTCGTATATATAACCCAATATATATATACCACCTAAACCTCAATACAATAACGAATTACTGTATAATCCCCTATACCTCTCCTCTCTAAACTATACCCACTACTACCCCTACCCGCCCCCCCCTACTCACAATAAAATTATTTTAATCTATATATATAATATATATATATATATATATATAATATTAGTATCGTACAAAATGTGTTGTGTTATGAATTTCCATGGGGTAGGGAGTCGGGGGAGCATCGGAATTCAGTTTTAATATAACTTCTTGGAGTCGGGAGTCGGTTGTTTTTTTCGACTCCCCATCCGAGTCGCCAAATGTGGATATTAGTTTTATTTGCATTGCCATCCTGATACAGCTTGACGCCTCCTACCAGCTAATGATGAGTGCGCTGGCGCCTTCCCTTCAGCAGAAGGGGTGTGACTTGCTAATACAATTTGAACACAAATGGCGACATAGGCCTTTGTCGCTCTGCGATCTTTTCGCTCGGCATGTGCTGTTGGTTCCTATATTTGCAAAGTAACTTTAGTGCGATAATAAAGCATGCTTTTATTAGGAAGGAAAACACATTTATTAATTTTTTTGTATTGAAACAACGGTAAACTTATATCTACAGGTCCTCTTCCTCCTCATGTCCTTGTGTTCAATGTTTTCCCGCAGGAAGGTCCGCAGGAGCGCTGCCGATTGCAAATTTTTTCAGAGCTAGTTTCCAATTTTTTTGTAGTTAAGAACTACTGAACATATATACTATATTATATAATATATATATTATATCTTATTAATATATATATATAATTATATCTATATTATATTATATATTTTATATATAATATTATATATATATATTTTATATATATAATATATATATATATTATATATATTATTAGTATTTATATATTTATTATTATTATATATAATATATATATATTATCTATGTGTAATAGTATTATATATATAAGTTTTTACAACTGGGTTTTAGAATGATTCAAGTTAGCCATGCTTCTAAAGCTAGGGGATTTTAGGTGAAAAAAAAATGATTTGTTCTCTGTTTAAGACGTGCGGGCTATAAGGCGAGGATGGCTGTGCGCTATGGCTTAGTCGCCTTTTAAAAATTGTGAATTCTGCAATTTATAGAGCTTTTCTAAAGAAATTATCGATTCTTATGTGGGCGCCACGTACAGCGCGAAATAGCTGTTGTGTTTCAACGCCCTAGAGATACTGATATATATTGTTATTATGCAGTAGTTTTTAGGGATGCTATTCTTCTAGAACAAAAATTTCAACAAAATTTTTTTATTGAGTTAGGAAATTTGGTAATATTCTTTCTTCTGAGTAAATATTCAAACAACATGAATAAGAAGGGTATCATGATAAAACAATTTAAAAGTCAAAGTAAGATTTTGCTACGTGGCTCTGTCATACCTAATTATCCATATAATCTAACTGAAAAATTTAATGTTGTATTTATATTCTCCCGGCCAAGTAGACAAAAGTATACATACTTTCATATATTATATATAATCTTTTCCAACATATAATGTTTTTTTTCTTTTGGAGAATAATTATTATTTACGTTATTTTTTTATTACTATTTATCCCACAATAAAACATTCTCCAAATTTTCATCATCTGAAATATAGTTCCAGTTTAATTTTAAATGCAGATATTTTTCAATCCCTGTTCAATTATCATAACTATACGATATCTTTTTTACTCGCCATTCTCATAACTCGAACACAGTAGCCATCAATATGATTCCTATTACAAAAATTTCCCGTTATTCTCCCACCCACAGATGCACGATTTTATTAACTATGTCGATTTAATTCTTGCCCTCCCGGAAGATATACTCTGAATACTTCTCATTTTCCAGGTATATTCCATTCGTATGCAACCACCAATACTAACCCTCACCTCCCTCCCTGGGCAAGGTCCTTACTCGCCTTTTTTAAAATCAGAACTTTTCTGTAATATATTATTTATATATGAGAAGTTTGACACCAATGCTTTAGTACTGTACAGATACGTAATGTTGGCCCCCCCACCAATTAATTTTTTAAAACTATCTTATATAAACTATATGTCGGGCAACCTTTGCTGAAGGTAGTTTAAATTGACGATATCAATTCAATCATATCTTCAAAGTATTAAATATGAAGTAATCATAATATTCTCGAAAAAATTGACTAAGTTAACCCATAAATCTGCTCCAAAAAACATTCAGGTTTAGTAGAAATGAACAATTACCTGTGCATAAGAATCCGTATGACTACAACTCCTCAAGACAATCACAACACTTCCGTAAAAACGTCGTATACGAATTTTTACGAGTGTTTCAGAAATACCTATGTATACAGCTCGCCTTCTTTTTTCATTAATAAAAATTGGGGTAATAAAATTTAATAATTAACGATTGCGATACCCATTTGGTGGTCGATTCCGAGTATCTAGGTCTTCGATGACTCGAAATAGCTATAAATTACTAGTGCATCCCCTGCCTTTTTTCTATATGAATGTAACAATTAATTCATATATATATTATATCATTTATAATATATAATATATCATAGCATATTCATTTTATTATATATAGATTAAATATAATCTAATATATATTCTAATTATTCATATCATATATATATCTATTATAATAATATATCATATATATATAATATTAATAATATCTAGTATATATCTATCTTACACTAATACTAATACGATACTATATATATCAATCTTACTTACTATTAATCTAAATTCACCTATAGCATATGAATCGTTCCACTCTCACCTCCGGTAACCGCTATAATCTAACTCATTATACCTGCCTATTTCTATCTTATGTGATCTAACGGATAGCGCCTTGCCCTCATTCGCCCCTGCGTGCGTTTTTACCGCTAGTTCCTTGAGGTGTATGTGTCATTTATATTTACACCCCCCTTATATCATTACTATCGAGCTTCACATGACTACACCGCCTATCTATATCTTGTTGCCAGTGCTGTCATGCCGCTACGCACTGTAGAACGCTACATATTTATCACCCCCCACATTAATACGGACTAAATGCACTATCTCCAGTAATATTGCAAGCGGTGTCAACATTAATCAACTTTATATATAAAACCCGTTTGTGAGCTACCATCTCTGATTTTTAAAACCGTAACTCACCCGACACTTTAATACACTGGCACAGCTATTTTATTTGCCCCACGTACGCAAACTGCAGGCTTATTCCCTCCTCACATGAGTTTATACTTCTTTTACAGCCAAATCACAAACAGATCACAGTTATATTCATTTATATACCTAAATGCTGACGTGTAGCCCACAATCAGTAACATTCCGTCTACCGATCAATCATACTTATTGCATATTATGTTTTCGAAAGGTACTTCAACTGATGACCACCTTGAAGGATCACTTTACCCTACTATGCCTCATATCCCCTGTGGTCTCCAAAAATTCATTCATCATTCCAATCAAAAGCTCATCACCATGCCATAGCTCACCATGTTCTCCTCCATTTCTACCGACGCGACGGACAAGGTGCGTTAGCAGAATGCCATGGAAACAAAAGCTTATAGCAGCAGACATGTAATATTGAAACACTCCGTTGATAAGGACTGAAGAATGATAACCCAAACTCTCAGCTGCGTTACACCCTTTCTTAGTGTTTGAGTATTTCGGCTCTCAGTCTAGAGATTGGCATTCCCCAGAAGCTTCACAAGGAGGACGGCTTGGCGGAACCGCACCCCCCCTCCTACCTAGTTGGTCTATTTCCCTCGCACTTAAGCTGCAACTTGCCGCTACCCCTTTGGTATACGACAGGGGCTACAGACTATTTCACCCCCACTTCCCTCACAAAAACCCCCCACATCAGCAACTTCATATTATTGCATCCATGTGTACATTCTCTGGCGCTTCTTCGCTAACAACTTCGACAGTATTCTCTCTCCCCTCACGGCACTCCCCCCTACTGACTGACTCATCCTGCAGCGTCTTTCCATCGATCTTCTCCATCCCAGGCTTCAGGCTGCACAGCACATGTTTTGACCTCACAACGATACAAATTGCTTCTTCAAACCTCAATTCTACGATCATCCATCCTTTTCACATTTACATACTCACCAGTTCGTGTGTAACCTGGCCCTAGAGCTTACAGTCCAGTGATATCTCCCCTATATATTTCCTCTCTCTATCACACCACACCCGTCTAATCTTCTCTAATGCGTTATCACTCCTACCTTTGAGCCACATCACTCCATCTTTCTCAACACCCATAACCACGCCCTCCCCTTCTGAAATATGACCTGCGCACTTCATTTTCCCCCCCTTCGAATCATCCAGGAGCGTCTGACGACTTCAACCTGCGTTCTTATCCATGTAGCTCATTTAGTCTCATACTATGCATCATACCTGACAAGATCATCAATTGCCCTCCACTATATACTTAAACTAATAATAATAAAACTTCCTCGTCCCTTAATATCAATTTCTGTTACCTACATTTTCACATCAGGTTTTCCAACTCTAATTATAACCGTCCCTCCTTTTTTGCACTTTCCCTAATTATTTCATCTGAGTCTAGTTAATAGAACGGTATTCATCTGCTACATTAGTTTTATTACCCTATTGAGCTTTACTAATTATTCTATACCGTATTATTCTCATTACACTTACTAAAGCATCTGGCCGTATGCGCTTTACGCCAGGGTCTGCAAACAGGGTTTTCAATATTTTATACTGGAATCAGCTATATCTTAATACAGCTTTCCTTTTGGCCACCGCTCCCACCCCAACCGCCAATTGTGCCCTTGAGCCTAAATTATAATTATCACCGCTACTATCCGTACGTATTATTCCTACAATCTATAATTATACTCCATTACTCAAGTAGGACGCTCTTTTTCCCTTACCCCCAGTTCCCCACCGCTAATCAACATCATTATAATTATATTCCCCACGTGCTGCAAGACAGGTGATCGAGTCGTGTATCGTCCACGTTTTCTGGGCAGCAATTTCTTTTCTGGCCTCAAACACAGGTCGACCCGTCCGGTGAGTCAGCAGCCGGGATCAGCGTAAATTCCTATTATATGGTTACGGACACTGCGCGTATCTCGATGTAGTCGTCGTGAGTCTCGGATGTCAGTTACACTTTCATCACATAAGAGGTGTGGTGAGCGGCAGTGTCGAGTTCGTGGCACTCTAGTAGTCGGAGTAGAATAATAATCTAGTATAGCCCGACTCTCCAAACACCTCTCTGTCTATCGTCGAGGACTTGGTGAACAGTACCATACCGCCAACCCACCATACGTATCAGTCACCATTAATCACATGAGAGATATCTTAATTTGAATTTTATTTGACAATTTGCTATTTAATTTGTTCGCTATTGCCTCCCCAAAAATTTGTCTTTTCCTTCACACATCCCTATAAAACAGTGTTTTGATTCCCTATTAAGTGTGGCCGACAACGATCAATAGTCACCGATAACGTTCCTCCACAATTCCCTTATGAAATTGATAAGACTTTTCACTTTCTATATAAATCTCGTCCATCGCCCCACGTATATTCTGCCAGCAGAGCTTGGAGATCTGACACAGCGAGATTTCACTTTGGCAGCCTATCATTCAGTGCCATCACTATGGTGGAGTATTACTTAATTTTTTACTGTGAGCAGTGCGCTTAAATTGTAAAACACACTTGATCTAACCCGACGTATCTCACATTTTACACTTTCCAAGTATATTTCATGAGCATCTACAGATACCAACCTACCTACTGACTCCGCCTGGCATTTTATTTGAGGAGGGCCCTGGGCAGCCAATTAGGCCACCATTGAGAAGTGACGCTAGGCCCTGAGCACTGTTATTTTCATATATATCTACTTTATTATCCCCCCACCCAATATCATTTGCCAATCAGCTATACCATTACACTCCACAACGTTATCTATTTATTCACTACCTCCAGATACATGTATCCCCACTCATCGAGTTCATACATTAAAGTCCTATCGACTAACTCTAAATACTATCATTATCTTAATGCCACACTAACACCCCGTCCGCGTCAGTAGTACGCAGTTTACAGCACCCTTTATAAGCGTGTACAAAGTGATATCATCCCGCAGTCTGACTGAGCCTCTAAAACTACTCCATGATCTTTCAAGCGTCTTATCAGGTATAAACTTACTTGATGACCCCCTACAGTGCATGATAATCATTACCATTATATTTACTTCAGTTTATTCCAGGAAATGCTTCACCTAACCTGCTTATTTAGCTAGATCATATCGAGCTAAATCTTTCTAGAATTATCAACTACAGCATAATTGCTGTCAGCGGTCCATCTGGTAAATTATTCTATCCCTTGTCCGAATATATATACGCGCCTTGCGCTGAAACTCCCAGTGGTAAATCAACACACTATGATATATGATTTATGGCAGAGCGCTGCGACTTTATTTTCATTAACTATTCTTCATACAGCTTACCATTTGAAGAGTTAGCAGACGCAGTATGCAGATTTCGGATGCCTCTGGTAGTGTGTTAACCTGTCGTTGTTTGTGTCCCCTCTAGCTAGTAGCTTGGTTCGATTGTCCGGGCGCCGATTTCCGCACTCCCCACTTCTACACTACGCCACTTAGCCAGCAGCATATCCGTTTCAAAGCTTGTTTGGAATTTGCTCTATATTTTACAATTCGGTTGACTCCAATGATCCTTATCATCCCATATACATTCTGGATCAAGCCCTCCCGTTGCAAAGTTATCTGCGAGCCTGTTTTTTGTCGTTCTTGATTCAGAATCTCTAAATATTTTGGACATTTAACACCACATACTAGACTCTTTCTTAACTTTACATCCTTTGACATACTACAACAACTTATACCTTATATCTGTTTTCCAGAGAGTGTTTTCAATATCTCAAAAATCAATCTACTATTGCATGTTTTTACACATCAATGCAGTTTTAAGCACTGCAATAATCGCACCACCCTCAAGACCCTCCGCTTCTTCCAACCCACGAGAGACCATCTTATTTATGGCTTCGTAATTAGCTGAGTGACTTTCTCGGCCTCACGTACAGTCCTGGTTGAGACTCGCTCCTTTCTTATTCACACATGTCGATGACCCCATTTAGCATCATTATATACAATACCTCTTATATCTTTGGATGTTTCTGAGGATATCCGTTGTTACCTACTCAAACTTTTAGTTTTCTAAGTTACACGATACACCCGTTCCACATACTCGACTCAACTTTTCTTTACAACAAAGGGTTGGAATTAGAGCAAATTTTCTTACCCTCCAATCTCACCCAGCCGTCCGCACCTTTACCCTTAACCCGTGACCCCGCCCCTAATCCCAGTCTTTCTCGATCCACACCTACCCTGCTAATCTCATTAACTGACTGCTCAGGCACCTTCCCACATGCTGCAACACTCGGCGCGTAACTGCCACATCCATCGCACACCTCTTTCCGTCGCGGTGAACCCACGACGTCGCACACCGCCATGCCTGCCACAACCTGGTCCCCTTGATCCCCCCCTCCGACAGGCAACAGCTAGCGCCAGGCCCATACCTATTTTTAGAAGAGTCAAGCGGCGATTTGCAACCTTTCAGCTAAGCTCTCTCGTTCCACGCCACCTCAAACACCTGCTCCTCTCGACTGCCAGGCTTTTGCAGCCCCAAATTCCCAACTCCACTCTTGCCCCCTACGTGCATTCTTCGCATCCCATTTACAAGACCCCAAAAACACCCCAACTCGCCATTTCGACCAAAGCCCAAATCCCTGAATCGACATGGTAAGACATCCACTAAAACGTCACCTTTACTTCACCGATAAAAACATAGACTTTGTTTCATTGCCACTGGAATCCATATAAGAATAATCCTAACGGTTAATGACAGAACAACTTCAAAAAAATTAAACCGAAAATAAAAAAACAAAAACGAAGACAGTAATAAGATCATTAGAAGAAAGCATGACAAGCGTCCAACACTACTGAAAACGAGGAGGTTTCTCTAACAACAAGTCAAACATTGATGCAACATTTAATACTAAGAAAAAGGGTTATGACAGTTTAAAACTAAAGCTATGCTAAGTTCTCTCAAAAATTAATAAACATTTTAAAAAATCGACTTATTATCATAAAGAATGAGGTACTGAAGTGAATATATAATATATTATATATATATATATATATATATATATTATAATAATATATAATATATATATATTATATTATTATTATATATATATATATATATATTATATCTATATATATATTATCATATATAATATAATATATATATATATATATATATATATATATATATATATATTATATATATATATATATTATATAATATATATATTATTATAATATATATTATATTTATATATATTTATATATTATTATATATATAATTATATTTAATATCTTAATATAATATATTATATATATATTATATATAATTTGGCGTGTTCATGAGGAGTCGTGTGTGATTTGTGGTGTTTCGAAAACTGGATATTTTTGTGTATAAGTGGGACAAAGCCATGTTTGGGTGGTTTCGCGTCTTGCCTTACGGTTACATAGTTAAGAATATCATGAAGATAAGTGATTTGTGTAAGGTTGGATTTCTGAATAAGTGCTAGGTTTATGTTGTATTTAATTAGGGTATAGTGCATTACCTTATGTTTATTTTTTAAACTGTTAGTATTTAAATGAAGCAAGTTCATTAGTTATGAGCATGGGGAATATGAATTTCTGTGTGTGAATCTCCTCATAAATGGCAGAACCATGTTGGAGAATATTGATTAGGCGTTTGAAGGATGGTGCGTTTAAAATGATACCAGAGTTGGCAGATGTTGCATAATAATGAGGTTTGTCTTCAACTGCGTAATTTATTACATTTCGGGCAGACATAAGCTCTGGGACAGGAATTTAATTCTATATCTCTGGAAAATAGGATGAGTTGGGGAGCGTGCACCGGATTTGCTCACCCCAAATTCTGAAGAGGAGGAAGAAAAAGAAGGCAATGAGAAGAAAGAAGAGATGAGGATAGAACCTCCAGCAGGAGGTAAGGAGAGAGTTATCCCTTTGAGGAACCACCACAACGTTCCTAACCAACAGACAAAAGTTTTCTCCATATATATATTTTATTTTTATTTTTACATGGTGCCACCACTAACGGGGGGGGAAAAAAAAAAAAAAAACAATAGAGAAAGTAAATCCGCAAATCCTTGCCCTAGCGCAATTCCCTAATGCTGGGCGCAGACGTGGGCTTTAAGAGAGGAAAGCAGGAAAAACAGATTATGGCAAGGAGTTACAAAACTGATATGACTGAGAAAGGAGGACCACAACGAACGAGCTTGATTTTCCAAATTCTATGTGAAAGCCATCGCCATATCTTGAGATTGGGTGATTCAAGCTCTCAACGCGGACATGTCGTATGATCAATTCACCATCAAACAACTCGCGGGAGATTTGTTGAAAAATCAAGAATGCGGGAGATTGTGCCACGGTATCGTCACAGAGAAAGCGTCAGGAATTTGAAAGTAAGAGACAGTTTATAAGTCTCTTAGTTTTTCCAATCTTCTCATATACCTTAATGAAAGGTGAAAGAAAATAAGTAATAAGTGTAGAATAAGTAAAAATAGGGGCGGATAAGACCTTATATAACTGGGAAATAACTGAAGAGAAGAAAATATTCAAGCAATCTGAAAAGAATTGCTAGCTCTTTGAGGTCGTCTTTGCAACCGAAGTGATATGGGGCTTATTTATGTTCAGATCCAACCACGTCCTGCTGTTAACAGGTGAGGCGTTAGAGCCGTCGAAGGGAATAGAAAGTTTGTAGGTGTTTTTGAGATAACAGATGAGAAAGTTGAATTTTCAATAGTGCTGAGGATGTCGATTTGATTCCACGGTTTCTCCTCACAGAAAATACGACAGGTAGGCAAGAATTGGAGTCGAAGCCTGTAAACGAGAGACAACTCTACATGCAAAAGAGGGGCAGATTTTGAAATGAGTGGAGATGAAGAGTTTAGTCATTGGCTATAATATATATAATATTATATATATTATTAGATATGATAAATATATATATTATATATATATATATATAATATTATATAATATATATACTATTAATTATATATAATATATTAATATTGGTGTATAATATTATATTATATATATATATTAATATATATTATATATATATATTATATATTATTATATATTATATATATATATATCTATATTTATATATATATATGGTATATATATATATATATTTATATATATTATAATTATATATTTAATATATATATATTTATACTATATATATTTATCTATAATAATAATATATAAATTTTTATATTATTTTATTATTTAAGGTTAATTATTGGTATTAGTATTTAATACTGCTCTATTCTCTATCATCACGGATATGGTCGGAGCGTTCCTATCAGCTTATGAAGTATTTATTTGTCTATTATTATTCGTAGATTACTATTGTATTTTCTCGATTCGAGACTCTAAGACTTGCTTTTCAATGATCTATTATAATATAAGTATAACCAGTAGATCTATTATTATATTTTATATTTGTTATAGTTTATGAATCTTATATATATCTATCTTTATACATATATATAATTGAATTGATTAAATGCAAGTTGATTAAATTATATACATATTATTTATATCTAATTTACTCTATCTCTTACGTGTACTCTCTACTACTATATTATTATATAGTATTTTCCTTTTAAATCCATTTTATATAGTCATTCTTTTTGAACCTCTGGATCTCGGACAGAGTAATTTATCTTCCTTGAGATAGTTTTTTATATAAAATAATGTTTATGCAAACAGGTTTGAAAATGACAGTTGAAACATGTATTGTATTTTTTTATATTATTTCCTCCTAGAAAGAACAGAAAAGCGTCCTACATTGCCAAGGTGTGATGAATCATTTACTTATGAAGATATGTTACAAAATAATACACAAGTCAGGGAAATACAGCAATTAAAAATAGTGCAATATAATCAATCTGTGAACATAATTGTTGAATTCAAAAACCTACAACAATTTAATATTTAAATTCTCCGAAAAATTAATTTTTAAGCCCTAAATTCTCCTCTCTTATCAGTCTCATCAATGTAAGCAGCTATCAAGAGTTAATGTTCATTGATATTTTATGAATGGTTTTAGCCATTCGGGATTAGGGACATGCTCGCTAGTTTAAATTTGCTATTTTATATGCAGTTTTTGCTTTTGTTATTTCGTTAATTAGTGAAGCCATAAAAGATATTGAAGTTGCCGGCTCTTTATCATTTAATATTTTGTCAATGTTATTTTTCTATATTTATTGTTGTAGTGATTATTTTATTGATAGTTGGTGGTTTGGCTAAGTACAATTATGAAAGAAGTATTATTTTTATATAAACTCATACGGTTTCAAAGAAAAGTGTTGCGTTAGGACCGTTTATATAAGGATTATTTCTTAGTAAAAATTAATAAATAAAAATACCATTAGATTTGCGGAGATTTTAATTTGTCTTTACATATATTATATATATATATATATAAATATATATAAATATAATATACTATATTAATATAAAAATAATATATTAATAATTCTATATATACTAATATTTATTATCTATATAATATATTATATATAATAAATATATATACTATATTCTTCATAAACTCTTCTAGAAAGCACAATACCATTACACTCATAAACACAACACTTACCTAGGGAAATGAAATATCATTTTGACTGGGATAATGCTATGGTATTTTATATATATCAATTTTATATATTGAATAATAATAGTTAAAATAAATAAATTTAAATTTTTAATAAATACTAAAAATATATATAAAAAATTTATATCTCAAAAACTATATAAACTTAAACAGGCGTAAACTCGAATACATTTTAAGGAATACTCTACGTAAAATTTATTGGATTAAAATAATATAATAAATAAAAAAATAAAAAATAAAATAATTCATTATTATATAAATTATAATAGTAATTGAATTTATCAGCCATCTTAAGAGACCTATTAATATTGGTTACGTAAATATTATATAGATTCTTATTAAATATATATTCTATAGAATCTGCCTTTTTATTCAGTTAATCTTAAAAGATATACGAACCCATGAGTCACAACTGTAATCCTTTAAACAGTTATAAACCACCGGTATGTATAAAGGATTAGTTTTTAAGTTAATCATAATAAGTCAGTATTTTAATCGGAAATTATTTGTAAACAAAGGTTAAAGTCTTTTCGGTTTAGCATTACACACGGGATACTTAAATTCTAATGCCTATTTATATTTTTAGCAATTCTTGTATTTTTTAGATAATCATACAACGTGATAAACCTTCACAAATATGGATCACTTTCTAAAAGAATACAGGTCAAGATGCAATTTTTCAAACCAAGTTGAAACGAGAGCCACAACACCCATTTCAACAGATATGAACCATCTACTAAGTGTCGACATTGTCCTTTATTCCCTGGGCGATTATCGTGCTTTTCGATCATAAAATAAGTAGCATTTTTTTTGAGTGACACAAATATAGTTATTTTATATATATATTTTATATTATTATATATTATATTATATATTATATATATATATATATTTTTATTATTCTTAAATATATTATATATTTTTATATAATATATTCTTGTATCAGTATAGTTTTAATCTTTTTTTATGTACAAAAGGCATTAACTTTAACCAGAGATGAGAATGTAATTAGCTACATGTATATTTTTCATCTTTACAAGACGCCAACCTATCAGAGTCTTGATTGCTTCAAAAATGAGATTTGATTAAAGACCATTATTAACAATAAAGTACTATATTATTTTTCTTGTTTAAATATATTATTCAAATAAATTAAAATAAAGTGTAACTAAATAACATTTAATAGTTTTAGCATTTTAATTCTGGATAGTAGCAAACTTGTACAAATACTATAATTTATATTATTATTATTTTATTTATTATTATTATTTATTATTTTATTATTAGTATATTATATAATATATATATATATAATAATATTATTATATATAATATATTATAATACTATATATATATATATATATATATATATATATATATATAATATATATATATTATGTATATATATTTGTATATATATATATATATATATATTTATTATAATATATTATATTATTATATCATATATAATATAATATTTATTTTTCTATATAAGAAAAGGTTTATAGATGTTGGATTAATTCAGTTATCAATCTTCAAAAATTTCTTTAAACAATTTGGTATTGATCCTATGGTGTGCTCGTTAAACTGCCTTGTTTCTAGTTAAAATTTTTTGCTCCATGCCCACCTACGATCAGCTCAAAAATTTTGCATGCCTCTTATGAATGAATCAAGATTTGCCGTAGAATAAGGTTAATAACAATATGTTAATTTAGAAATTTCACTTTAAGCTATTTTTTTTGTAAAAATAAACATTTAAATTTATTCAAATTTGACAGTCTCAGATTAGTGAAATGGATGAAACTGACAATCATAAAAATTGTAGTTTTTTGGTTTTAACTTATTGCTTTCGGTGATAAACTTTCCTCGTTTTTTTGATATCGTAGTTTTTCCTTTATTAATAAATCCTTGTCACGTTAAACTGCAATTCACCAGATTATGATGGATGGTAAAATATTCTCATACATAGCATTTGAATAATATCACTCCTAGTTTGTCTTTTATCATAGACCAACCAGTTCAATTTTATTTTGAATGTGGTCTTTACTTTCATAATAGTTGCTTGTTTTTTAATATTCATTTCAGTAGAGGTACTTATGATGATTCGTGAAGCCATGGATAGAAAATTAATCCATTAAATCGGAAAATCTATACCAGGCATTTAAAACTTGAGCTGCATATTTGGGGGATCAACACTGAAAGTGGTCATCTTTCGTAATTTCAGGACTGTAGATGCAATGTCTTAGTTTTTAATCAACAAGTGTCACATTGCTGACATGAAGTCTGTTATTATTCAACAAATCATATATGATTGAACAAGTAGTTGAGATTTAAATTGACTGATTAGCTTTACCCCGTTTGTTCAGCAATTAGGTAAGTCATATATATTATATATATTATAATTTTATATATATATAATATTTATATAATGTATATATATAGTTTGAGATATATTCTCGAATTTTCCTAATATATATATATATTTATATATAATTTATATCTAATATATATTATATATATATAATATATATATATTATATATATATATTATTATATAATATATCCAATAAAATATAAATACAAAATTATATATTTTAATGGGGATCCTTATCACCATCCATGCAACATCATTCTAAACATTCCATTTGTGCTAAGCCCTTAATGAAATATCTTTGATGGAATGGCTCACTACATTCGTTGTTGCCGTCACTGACAGATTTTGCAGAAAGACATCCTTCATGATTTCAAAAGATTTTCAAGTGAACATATTGACCCAAGCTATTCTAACGAATGATGCAGATCATTCTACAAGTTTCTCTGAAATTTTTTAGTTTTGGAATCTTCCAGATACTTCAAACGCTTTTAACAAGATTCCAGCTGTTCCTCTGGTCACTAACGTGCTTAAAATGATTGTCTTTAAACAAAAGGTTTACTTGGATTTGTAAAAGATGGATACTTGCCTGGTTTATACTTTCTTGAGCGGAACCTGGGAATTCTTGAAGGTGAATACATGGCCTTTCCATCTAAAGCTTTTTCAAACTTCTTCTAAGTATTGGGTAGTTAACAATGCTTGGCTTCTAAAGGCTTTTATAATTTTTCATCTCCAGTGGTAAATGTGTTTTGGGGCATTTATTGGATTAGAGGGTGGTTTCCACGTGGTTACTCATCACACACAGATACGCTAAAGTGTAGCCAGCTTTGCACTGCCTAATAAGATGACAATTACTAGAATACTCAACTTCAACGATAGCATTCA
>JABUQX010038786.1:0-12500 GCA_015478945.1 Trachelipus rathkii
AGGTCCATTCTCATTCGGCTATCCAAATGTTTCACCTCTCTGAGACCATGGGCATTCAGAATTCTGGATCCTCTCTCTCATACCCACACTTTCCTCAGAGTGATCACAATAAATTCTTTAACAAGAACTGTGTTCACTTACATTATTGATCGGGTGTATAGCTTGATGAGCATCTTCATACGACGTTATGGAAGGCGGGAGGGCCGGCATGAGGACATTCTCCGGCACCCGTAGTTATTGAGTGGAGTTCGCTGCGTTTGCGCTGAGCTCCCTCGTTCAAGGACACGGCGGAATGTCGGTGTTCAGACCGACAACGAATTATGTGTTCTTACACTGTAAATGCACTATCTTTCAGTGGGCGCCGATGTCATAATAGGGGATTAGAGGAGGATCTTCAAGACCACCGGGCTCACCTATGATAAAATCTATTCGAAAGATAAGGTAATTTCACAAGACTCCCTCCCTAACGCTGGTTATACGCCCTATATATATGCATATTTCTACAACTGTATTTATCTATGATCTAAGTAATCTATTGATAATACCCTTCTCCACTTCATCTACTTCCTTAGATACACTTTACTGTGAAATATCTATTCATTCCCTCTTCTTATTCCGATACGCACAGTCACGGGCTTATTTCCGAGGCGTTCTAGAGGTCTAACTGGTGATAATATAAATATATAATATAACTTTCTACCTATTTAAAATATTTAATATGATTATTTTCGGCGCCTTTTAGGTAACATACGGGAGAGAACTTTAGAGAGCACTGAGTGTGCGGCTTGTAACTCAGTTATCCATATAAAGCTTTATTGACCCGTAGTTCAATGAGGCAATACGTATGAGTCGATCCACGGCTACTCTAACACACAGAGGCGTGATGCTCCACCCTACTTTGGGTTTCCTCCATTACACTTTGAGCCTTTAGAGAGTCCGATTCATGCTACGTAATGTAGACATAATTTCATCCGTCATGTCTGACTCACTGTACGAGGGGCTCCGTCTGAGCGTAACCAACGGGTGGGGAAGGGCTGATAGAGCCAAACGATAAGTTAACATTATTGGTTAAGTAACCTATGTTGTATGACTCCAAATCTTACAATGGATTTTGAATGAAGCTGGGCGAAGCAAACGGTAATGAGGTGCGCTTCTTGCAGCTTTCCTATTGGCTGCTCATCCCAGAATGAAAAATCGGGATACAGGAAGAGGTACGACGTGATCCTATTCGTAATATGATGCCTACACTGTACTGAATCAACGATGAATTGGGCGGTAGAAGGTATTGCCACGTTTTCACGAAGGGCGTTAAGCGTCACACTAGGATACCATGGTACGCATGCCACATATTATTTTATAACATTAAAATAATGAGTAACCTAAATCGTCGGTAACCTCCATGCGACGCGTCACACAGAAACATAATCCTAAGTGATGACATTACAGTCCGTCCAGTACTTTGACGAAAGCATCATACAACATAGGTTTATTCTAAAATAAATGTATACTTACGTGTTGTTTCTATTTTTCCCAAAGCCCATCGACCTCAAGTTTGTCGGTCAGAAGGTTTAGTGAATTCTGTATATATATAATGAAACATATATATAATGGTATATATATATTATAATATATATATGTACATATTATCTATCCTATAATATTATATTATATGATATATATATTATAATATATATATATATTTTAATTATATATATTATATATATATATATATATTTTTATATATATATATATAATTAGAAATAATTTTTTCAGGTTAACCACCAACCGACTGGACCCTTTTAAAGGAGTGGGCAGAAAATAACAGAAACCCACCCAAGTCAACTTGCTTAACGCAATCCAGGTGAACGCAGAGTGATACTTTAAAGAGAGGGAAGATCTTAAATACAGGGTGTAAAAACTGAGAGCAGGCAAGGAGTTTTCACAGAAAGTGGCTGGAAAGAAAGAGGCACCACAACGAACAAGTTTCTGGGGTTTTCAATACTCACGCAGATCATTCATGCAAGAACAAGCACCCTCAGTAATAGCGGAGGGCGACGCAAGGAGTGGATATGTGAGAGGTTAACATCTCCCGGGAAATCTACCTCTGTAGTTCTGTAGAAAACAGATCGTGCGCCAACGTCACGTCCGCAGAGATATGAGGGTTAAAGGCAAGTTGAAGAAGGGGAAGTCTTATTAATCTCTAATTTAAGACTCAACAACCTATCTCAATAGAAGAGTGAAGCCGAAGTCCACCCCCTCAAATGTGAGAACAGTAACTCCATACCAAGGGCGAATAGGGACGTTTTATAACTAGAGTATTGTTTCAGCAGGAAAAAATTCATCGCAATCTAAAAGAACGGGGGGACCTTTAGCAAACATTGTAATATGAAGGGTTTCTGAGTAATTTGCTCTTTATGTTTAATGACGGCCAGAATGATATGTTTTTTATTCACTGTTTGTGAGAGGTTAGAGCCGCTTCGATAAGCAAAAGGAAATTTTGGAGGTGTTTTTTTAAGAGGGAGAGAAGAAGTTTTTAAAAGAGTTGAAATTCTTAACATGGTTTCGGTGACCCCCTGGAAAATCCCATCCAAGATCGGCAGAAGAAGAAGACTGGAAAGCACTGAAGTCGAGAGGAAGATTCTAGAATGCACACACACACGGGAGCTCACGATTTTTGCAAGAGAAAGAATGAGAGAGTTAAGGCTTGCATCGGCATAGAAGAGATGAAAGAAAGGAGAAAAAAACAGCTGAGGGATCCGAATAGAATGTATGAACGATAATTGCAGTTCATTTAACTAGAGAGAGAAAAAAAAAATAAAAGGAATAGGAGGAAAGAGGCGTTCCATCAACGAATAATGGAGCGAATTTAAGCAGGAAACTAGACGGAGTAAGCAAAAGAAACTAGAAAGACTTCCCCAAAAGGTAAGTGCGCTTAGAGAACCGTGCTCCACAGTGGGGCGCGGTGTCCCACGCAGGTCAAAAGCCTGGTTTATGGTCAAACACCAGCACCCGTCCACACAACAAACTTTCCCACATGAGTCCCGTGATGGGCAGAAGACCATAAACGCCAGTTAAAATGAGGAAACTCTATGGTTCAGCAACTTTTTACATCGTGTTTCAAAAAGCTTACTGATGACTGATACGAAGAGAATGAGATTCCAGATGATCTAGGAAATGGAGATTGAGGCAGAGTTTAAAAGATTTTAGAAGTACCCAAGTAAGAACATACTAGGGCGAAATTTTGATAGGATCAACCGAGCCGCTCACTTGTCCCTCACTACCGGCGATTCGGTTGAACATCACTGCTGTGCCTTACACTATTTAGGAAAAGTATATATTAAAGCGCATAGAAGAGTAAGTTCAAAACGATCCACGAGCGCCACTCAGAATCACACTCCTCTAAACAAGGGGGGGAATGAACTCTCGGGGCCACTAAGCTTCATGGCGTTCATCAGTAACAAGGATCTATGAAACTATCATCGTGTGACTCACAGGAAAGACAATGGGCCACCAACCCTGAGAAAGAAGGAAGTAAGATCAGGAAAAGGACTGCCAGAGATCGATACTCTCCAAGAGGTAGAGTTAAATTTGAAAAAAGCGACGCTCGCAGGATTCGGCCGCCACATGGATCACTACAGAATATGTGTTATGTCCGATCCTATCGACTACACCGCACTCTCAAGATCACCCACGAACCGCGCCAAAACTCCTCCCCAAAAACCCTCCAAAAAAGAGAGAGAAGCAAAACAGCATATTTAGGCAACACAGTCTGTTTAGAGATTCTCGTGCAAAGAGGCCTGAATATCTGTTTAACTCCGACCCCCCAGCCCCCACTCACCGCCACCAGCCCCCCGCAGTGAAGTGATAAGGGAGAGGAAGAGTTGGTCTTTGGAAATTTGAACACCAAAGACAACTTTCTCTTAGTGGAAAGAAAGTAATTTCAAAATCGTATGGAATTGTTTCAACGATCCCGAGAAGAATGAAAATTGAGTAAGAGGTCGAATAGAAGAGCGAGCTTTTCGCAATGCACGATTTCAAGTAGGATAAACAAAATTTACAGAATGTACCAAAAAGTGGACTTTGGAGTAAAAAGATTTAACATATTGCATTATTATGATATAACTATATATATAATAGTATATATATTTAATGTACTTAATTATATATATCTGGGCCAATTGCACACCAAATGTGATTGATACTATATATACCGGTATATTATATTATCTTATGATTATATAATATAATATATATATAGGTATATATAACATTTTTCTTTATATAATAATATTTTATAGTATTATATATATAATATATTATATATATATATAATATAGATATATATTTATTATAGTATAATATAATATCTATATTATATTTTAAATATATATAATATATATATATATATTATAAATATATAGTATTATATATATTATAATATAGATATATCATATAGTATATATATATATATATATATTATATATATATAATGAGTATATATATATATATTAATATTTATATATATTAAATATATATATATATATATATATTTATTATAATTATATTAGTATATACTGATATTATATATATATAATATAGTAATATATATATAGTATATATATAATACAGAGGTGGGCATGGCGCAAATGAAAGCGCAAAGCGCAAAGCCCAATTTGCGCTTTAGGTAAGAAATATGCGCTTTGTTGCGATTGCGCGAAATTTCTAAAAATGTGCGCTTTTGCATTGGCGCTCCAACAATTTCTTAAGTAGCGCAACAGGCGCAAATTTAACCCTCTATCTAATAATTTAGGCGCTAATCATATATATAATATACGTATATATATATATATATAGATATATATATAGTACTATATATAATATAGTATAATATATTTATTTAGTATATATATTATATATACTATATGAATATATATATATATTATTATATACTATATATATATATATAATTTATAATATATATATATTTATATATATATAGTATATATATATTAATATATATAATTATATATATATTATAATATATATATATATATTCTATATATATATATATAATATATATTATATAGATATAATTAATAAAGGATTAAATAATATATATATAATAATAATATAAATAATAATATATTAAATAAAATTAATAAATATAATAATAAATAATAATAGTAATAATAATAATAATAATAATAATATAACTATATATAATAAATCAATATATATAATTACCAAAATAATTATTGAATAATAATAATAATATACTATATAATATAATAATACTAATAATAATTAATAATACGATAATAAGAAAGAAGGGAATAGGATGAGCTATTTATGTATAGATGCTAGAAGGAAACCTACTATGACAATAGATATAGATTTGAGGTAGGAATGACACAATGATTCTATACACCCTGAAATGAATAAACATACTAATAATAATACAAGATAATATAGATCCTAATAATAATAATAGTAATAATAATAATATATAATATATAATATAATATATAATAATATAATATATATAAGTAAGTAATAATATAATAATTAGATAATGATAATATAAATAATAAATAATATTAATAATAAATAAATAATAGATAATGATAATTTTAGAACCATATTTTTTAATAATAAAATATAATAATTAATGGAATAATAATAATAAAAAATTTTTAAAGCATCACAACTGATTATTAATATTATTTTGTATGATTTATTATTATTATATTATTTATTGAATTATTATTATTATTTATTTTATTTTTATTATTATTATTATCTATTATCTATTATTATTTTTATTATTATTATTTATTATGTATTTAATATTATTTTATTATTATTATTATTATTGATTATTGATTATTATTATATCATTTATTGTTATTATTATTCACCCCACCCCTATTGCCCTAACCCGACTTTTTTCATTCAATAATTATCCTGACTAAGTTATTCTATTATAATTAGTTATCGTAATTATTTCTTCGGTTAATTTTTTATCATATGTTCATGATCTAATTTATTATTAATTATTATTATTATTATTACTCTATTACTTATCATTAATCTATTGTTATTAATTATTATTATTATAATTTTATTATTAATATATCTTAGTATACTCTTACTAAATTATAATATCTAATATTATTAATAATTTTGGATTATTATTAATTATGTCTCTCGCCAATTTTGTCTAGAGGTTTTTTGTGGTTACTTGTGATTTAGCTATTAAACCATTTTAAGTGACGTTTGTGTTTCAAATTGGATAAACAGTTTATGGATATGGAGCTGCTCTGAGAGAAAAAAAATCGGCCAAGGTGCAAAGTCGTGTGTGTAACTCTTGAAATTATTTGTGCTGGGACTTCCATGTAAAAAGACGCAGGCACCTATATGACTGTAGGCAACCAAATGGCCCATCCTTATGCAGTGCATATTGGGTCTGTTCAAAGAGCAAGAAGAAGTATATTGAGGGCAGTAGAGTGATATGTACAAGGGAGAGATTGAATGCTCCCAATGTAAAGAAAAAATCTTCAGCTTTTCTGAATTAAGATCAACACATAGCTTGAAATTGCAATACTTGCTCGAAAGTACCTTACACCGATACTTTTTACTTAAATTTTATTTCTTTTAAATTTTAAACAATTTAAACATTCAAAATATTCATAAATTTTTATTTCATGAATATGGATATTAATTTTGTAACTACTTTTTAGAAACATCCTTCTTTGGGCAAAAGTGTATTTCCTATAATTGAAGGAGGGTCAAAGCTGGGCCGAAGCTGCTCACAGACAGTGAGACACAAGCAAAAAGCGTCGCAAGACAATTCAATTCTCCAGTCTAATGTCGAAAATTTTATAAACAGAAGGAGCTCTTGAGGCTTTATAAGAATAGTTTTATTATGAAATATTACATGTAATATTTTTAATTGACAGTATATGAATGTTACAGTTATATGAACTGTATCATTTCTTTTACATTTTTAGATTTCGACTGGCTAAAGAAAATAAAAGTCTGATAATTTTTATATTTTAATTTTTAATTTGATATTTTAAATTTATATTTATTTTTTATAATATTAGGTTATTTAATTAATTTATTTTATTTTTTTTTACTTCTTTCCTTTATTCTTTTTTTGTTCTAATGTTTCTTTTCTTTATTCTCGAATTTTTTTATTCGTTTTTCTAGTATGTTTTTTTCGGGGGACTCGAAAATGGTTCACCACTAACATGGTTAAACAAACAGCCATACATGTCCGATGCAAAAAATTTTGAATTTGAAGAATACCAAGTTTCATTTGTCATTATATCATTTCTCATCAAATAGTTTTTGCTTCTATATTTCCTGCTACATGACATTTGGGCTATTTACCATTGTTTGGAGTCTGTAGTCTTGTAAGAATTCCTCTCCTCACCTGAACTCTGAATTTTCCACTACCCCGCTCCGAGAAAAAAGTGATGAGATGAATCTTGATGTCATAAATGCATAATAGGGAAGAGCTGGATTGTAGACGCAAACTATGTAAAGGTCAGTTTGATGTGGCCACAACGCCAGACCAGCTTGGATGGGAAACAAACAGGAGTTTTTTTCTGTGGTGAACCGGTGTCACTGGGTGTAAATTTGAATACTTGAGAGAAAGCAGGCTGTCATTGGCCTGCAGAAGAGTTATCTGTTTGTCAGACCAGTAGTTTTTCCCTAGCCAATAATCAAGTACGGAATATGTAAATCAAGAATTGGCATATGGGATACAAGAGTTCGGTAAAAAAATCAATATGAATATAATCGTTGCTGAAAAAATGATAACCTCCAGATTAATAAGCGAAACAACTAAATTCAGAAAAATCAATTATCTTCAGGTTTGTCTGCATTTACCACACATCTAACGGTGCAAATTTTCTGTGCAGCTTTTGGGTGGAATGCCATCATGCAGAAACGGCTGACGAAGAGGAAGAAGAACCAGGTCCAGCAAAGATCAGTGGCTTATCGCGTGCAGGAGATGGGAGCAATCAGTGACAGAGTTCTGCTGAACAACCATCTCAAGCTAGAAAATTCTGCTTCAAAGAACAAGAATGCACTTACCTAAAAAACATCGCCGTGGCATTTCCTACACATTAAACATCTTGCCAAGGATGTTTCAAATGTTCCCCGCTGGTCCTCTGGTACCAGGATCCATTTATAAGACACTTACCAAAGCCAGGAATTGTGGAATGCCAAAACAGGAGAACTAAAACTGCTGCGAGAAATAAAGAAGGGACTTGGACAAAGCTTAAAAGACTAGTGTTATGCGTGAAATTTCTGTTTCTCCCTATCGATTCTATAGAAGGCCTACTTTAAGACTTGATGGTCCGCATGACATAAATCAAACACCAATTTGTATGGAGCAAAGCCTTGTCTTCCGTATTCAATAAAGTGATCAAGGGAGGTAATTTGCGGTGTACATCGAAAATCAATGACGCCCTATTGCTGTTTGCTTGTTATGTTTTGCGGAAGAGAAAAATGCGTAACGCTGGGTCCCTATTGTCGCTAATCTCTTCCCCTCTAAGGACATGAATCGGGGAATGTACGAGAGGTGGCAAGAAAATTTAACTATGGCCAAAAACTTAGTCAACTATTTGCTAAAATAACCAAAGGAAAACAAAGGGAAAGAAAAGAGCTTTAAACCGAGGTTTAGCAGTATCTTTGATGATTTTGATTTGCTTATGGTACGTAGGTTAATGAGAGGGGAAGTACCAAGGTGCAGACAAGATTCTGGAGGAAAAAGTGCACGAATCTTACTCCTCCAAATTAAGGCACTGAAGGTTATGGGACTGAGTCTGAAAGTGATCCATTTATGGTGAGTTATTTATATAACTTGGAACAAACTTTAAACATCTCTTGAATTATACTGGTCGACAACAAATTTTCATCACAGATATTGTTGTTTTCTTTATTGCATTTTTGACGCTGTTTTCAAATCTACAATCAGATTTGCTGTAGCACGTAGGATTTTTATGATGAAAAAATTTTCTTAATTTTGCAGATTTTACTATTTCATATAAAGAAATTTTAGTTTTTCAACATTTTAAATAATTTATCTTGCAAAGTTTTGATTATTTAGCAACATATTGTTGCTTACTTTTGTCATCGTCCGTCTGGCAACATCTTCACGTGTATTTTCAGACATATGGCACCATGGGAATGGTCTTTACTCTTTAGTTTATCTTTGTCTTCTGTAGCAGAAAGTTTTGCTGTGCTTTTATTATTTTGAATTTTCTCGGATCAAACACACATGCCTCGACTATGTAAAAATAATTCAAACAAAATTTTGCTTTGTTTGCGGCATATTACAACAACAACACTAACAACGAACATTCAACAGACCTAAAGAAAATTTACAATATATATTTTCCCAATTCTTTAATGAAGTCTGTAAGACTTGGAACCTAAAGAATCGTACTATTGCAGTCCGGCTTCCCTTTCAAATAGTTTAGTAAGAGAGAGGAAAAACCGTACATTGTAGAAGATTATTCTTCTCAATTATGTTTCTTCTAAACAAGGACAATTGGAGTAGATAATATTTCTTTGCTCAAGTGCACTCAATTTACTTCTTATAATTTCTTTCTACCGGCAATACTAGTCACTTTTTCCATTCCTATTTTTCCATAATTACCTTGGTGGAGTTGACCTTCCTAATGGTACGTTTCTCGCGATTTGTTAGATAAACCACAAACGCTCTTAAAGATCATCTCTATGTTTTAGATGGCGGGAAGTTTGGCCGTAAGAGCTAGTAATTTATCAGGGCTAAGGTTAAAAATTAGAAAAAGGAAACTTTAATTAGTGTAGGTTAAAACAGCAACACGCGTCTAAGGCTTTCCGAGTTCGTCCTATTGTGTGATAGGGCCGGACGTAGGGTCGGGGTCTAATTTGCTTGCTGTTAAAACCGCCGGAACGTTATCGCCCAAAACTTTTTAAGGAAATGGTATATGTCCAATGGGTTGTGCGGTTAATGTCTTAATAATACAACAAATATGTCAGCTTCGTTGTTTGGTACGCGAAGTAAGGAATTTGGGTGTCTTCGATGTGGAAAAAACGTGAAAATTATCCCTCATGCCGGTGTTGTTAAAGCTGACCGAAAATTCCTTTCTTCTCAATGGAAATCAATATAGATTCTTCTTCAAAACGTTTAGGCTGCTCCTCCTGCCCCGCCTCCAATTGCTTCGTCGAGTTCCACCTCTTGCGGGGGGGCGAGTCGCGGTGAATGAGTGATGATGACAACAGCCTGGGGGAGTGGAAGGAGAGTACGTATTAGCTGAGTAATGGTGTGTACCAGAGATGCGTTGGAGTGGGGGTGGCGCGGGGCGGGAACGAGTGGGGTGAGGGCAGGACAACAAACAGGTTACACAACAACATATAACCTTAGGACCTTGGGAGCGCGAGAGAATATGCACAACAACCACAAGTGGCGCATAGAAGACTGGAGTGATGTCTCGCTCAAGGTGCATGCGAGACGCCGCGGGGTGTGGCAGTATCTCAAGTACCTCAAGATTAAGGTGTGACTCCTGATTTCACCAGATTCCGCCACTTAGGCTCTCTCGCCTTTCTATTGCCCTCTAGTTCCAGAGGCAAGAATGAGCTGACAAAACTCAGCAATCCAAAAAGACAACACAGAGAAGATTCGCGTTGGCTTTCAGGGACAGGTTCATGCTGTGCAAGTCCATTCGGATGCGTGAAGGTTTTGATGGCGCTTTCACTACTTATTCTTTAAGGAGAACATTTCTCGAGGTTTGGAGTGGTCGTCGGGGCGCGCGAACGTGGATGCCGGGTCTCGCTCAGATACTCCTATTATTGCTATCTCGAGTCGACTTCGTGCGTGTGCGAGTATTTTCCTAAATTGTCTTTCAAGAAGATCTTCTATTGCACGATAGTGGTCCTTCCTTCTTTGTCTCCAGATGGGGATCCCGATGTGGTTGCGGTTATTATGCATGTTAGTCCTCCTGTGCCGCTTCTGATCTTTAGTTTTATATTTATGAGAGATGCCAAACAGGTAGTATGGATAGTCTTCGTTCCTTCTTCTCTCTTCTAGATAGTGGTTGTCTAGTGTATGTATTTGGTACAGTGTGGTGTATCGATGAAATTTAATGAGTCCTCTTTATCGTTTCTCATGTCTATACCTTCTTCCGAATATATTATCCATCCTATCGATTTTCTCCGTGTATGTATGTTTGAGTGTTGTTTCTATGCTCATGACTATCTAATCTCCCATGTTAATTTTCTGTTTCTCCCTTTCCTATTCTTTTATTTGTATTAGTAGTATCTGCTTTTTTGTTCTTATCTATATTATCTTGACTTCAAATCCTCGTGTTGTGTTATCGTGTTTATGTCGTTTCTTGAATATTTAGACCAGTCTCCCTTTTGAGTTCTTCCCCTCCGGAATATATATCCGAAACTTAATCCCAAACTTCCTCCTAAGTTACCACCAAAGCTTCCATCCAAAATTTATTCTTCTTTCTTTTTCTTAGAATGTCTACGCTCGTGTTTTTTTGCTATTATTTATCTATCTGCTTCTATTCTATTATTCTCATTTGTTGTAATTTGTATTGCTGTAAGGAATATATTCATTTATCCTTTCCATTCCACCCCGATTACAGAGTATTGTGAAGTAATATCCCAACTTCTACTGCTACATCTTCTTTCTGGTATTAATACTTCCGTTATAGATCCCAATAGAAAAGGAAGCTAATTCCAAAAAGAAAAGAAAATTTAAAATTAATAACTAATACCTCTTTTGGTATTTTTACTTTTGTCGTAGATCCCAATAGAAGTGAATAAATCCCCAAATTAAATTTTAAAAGAAATCCCATTTCTAATAAATAAAATACTATAAAATATAATAAATAAAACATTTGGAACATGAAAATCTTTACTATGTTCCACATTAATGAATTTACAATTCGTTAAATTGTAAATATTGCACATATACTTGATTTTTTTTTATTACATAAAATTGAATTTTTATGTTCTGAATTTATATTTAAGTTTTGAACTTATTGGCTCGATAACACTATGTAGGTCTTTCATGTACTACATGTTTGATAACACTGTGTATGTCTTCCATATTAAGTTTGAAGTCAATTATAATTGCGTACTTGTGAGTATTATTATCTGTACTATTAGGGATTTTTAATACTTGCGTACTTGTGAGTATTATTGTCCGTACTATCTATGTATTAGTTGTAAATATCGTACTAAATATAATTATATATACGTAATTGTTTACACCATTATATTTTATACTTTTATATTATACTATAATCATAACGTGTACCATATATGTTATTCTAAATAAAATAAAATAAAAGGAAAATGAAAAAATTGATAAAATAGGAAAAAAATATATCTACGATAATTTGCATGAAACTTTAATTATAATTATTTGCATGAAATTTTAGTTATGATTTATGTTTACTTAAGATAGATATAAGATTATCTGCTTTATA
>JABUQX010038786.1:17500-22500 GCA_015478945.1 Trachelipus rathkii
TGGACTTTTGAGATCTTCTTTGTTAAATATTACATAATCTTTTATCTTCTCATATGGCACATTACATTTTTTCGGTTTGACAAATTGCAAGGAAAGTATAATTTCTTTATGATTTAAAAACCTCTCTTCCAAAGCTGATATTAAATCATCGAAAAATGGTATAACAAGGAATGTGCGGTAAAACGTCTGTGGGTAGGAAGTAGGAATGTTGAGTCTGTATTTTTGGAATTTATTAATCCTTTTTTTTACAGCAATTTTAATATTCAGCTCAGATTCAGATACGCTTACACATTTTCCAAAAATCTGTTGAAATTGCAAGGTTGCATTTTTCTGATGGTTTCAAGTTTTTTTTTTAAATAGATTCACATCATTGTATGCACCCACCAAATAAATAACGTGTCTGCAATCGTTTTAAAAGATTGTATGTTAAAATTAATAGTTTGTTTAAAATAAATAAGGAAACCAGAAAAGATGAACTATAAACATTGTTTAGAATTAAGGTAGCATTTTTTTGACTGGTCTCCAACTTAACATTTTATTTGCTCTAAAGCTGCTATTATCGGGTTTATCATATCTTTAAGGGGACCCTGTACTTGGCCAACCCTTACTTTTTAGGGTACAAATAAAAAAATTCACTTTTTTTTTATTACTTTAATTATTAGAAAATTTCCTCCTCTACATCATGGTGTAATTTTTGTTTCGAAATTCCGAAAGTTTTAAGATACAGGATATTTTTTATAGGGGTGTCAAACTAAAAAAATTTCATTTCCAGGTTCGAAATTGCAATTCAACTTTCCAGGATCTTTCTAGGTTTTATTCTCATTTTATAATAAAGTAAACTTCCTTTCGCAAACACAACCTAAGATCAGGCTCTTTCTCAATCATATAGATGTAGTCAGAGTCGGAGCCGGAGCCGGAGCCGTAGCCGGAGCAGGAGACGGAGCCGTAGATAGAGCCGAAAAACAAATTTTTTTAAAGAAATTTTTTGCAGGTGAAAATATATCTGCAAAGATGGAGCTGAACAAATTTGAGAAGGAGCCAAAGCAAGAGCTGGAGCCGGAGCCAGAGCCGGAGCCGGAGCCGGAGCCGGAGCCGGAGCCGAGCCAGAACCAAATTATACATTTTTTGAAGAAACTTTTTATGCAGGTTAAAACAGATACTTCTGCAAAAGTCGGAGCGAACTTTCCTGAAGATGAAAAACGGATCGGAGTTGGTAGCCGAAGCGGAATCGGACCAGAGCCGGAGTCGGAGTCGGAAAGGCCGGAGCCGAGGCCGGGAGCTATAAAATTTTTTTTTATTAATTTGCAGGTTGAAAAATTTTTCAAAGTTGGAAGCTGAACAATTTTTGAATAGGAGCACGGAGCAGGAGCCGGAGCAGGAGCCGGGAGCCGGAGCCGGAGCGGATCCGGAGTCGGAGCCAGGAGCCAAAGTAATAATTTTTTTAAAAAAAAATTGTTTTTGCAGGTTAAAAATACTTCTGCAAAGTCGGAGCTGAACTATTCTGAAATGGAAACGAAGTCGGAGCCGGAGCCGGAGCCGGAGCCGGAGCCGGAGCCGGAGCCGGAGCAAGAGCCGGAGCCGGAGCCGGAGCCGGATCTGAAGAGCAATTTTTTTCAAGATTTTTTTTGCAGATGAAAGTAATTGTACAAAGTTGGAGCTGAACAATTTTGAAAAGAAGCCGAGCCGAGCCGAGCCGGGAGCCGGAGCCGGAGCCGGAGCCGGAGCCGGGAGCCGGAAGCCGGGAGCCGGAGGTAAAGTTATAACTGTATTTTAAAGAAATTGTTTTTGCAGATAAAAATACTTCTGCAAAGTCGCAGCTGAACTATTCTGAGAAATATGAAACAAAGTCGGAGATAAAGCCGGAGCCGGAGCCGGAGTCGGAGCCGGATGCGGATCTGAGGAGCCAGAGCCGGAGACGGATAAGAGCCTTAGGTAAAGTATAATTTTTTTTAAAGAAATTGTTTTTGCAGGTTAAAATACTTTTGCAAAGTTTGAGCTGAACTATTCTGAAATTGAAACGAAGTCGGAGCCGGAGCCGAGGGAGCCGGAGCGGAGCGGAGCTGAAAGAAACAACTTTGTGCAGTTGTAAGTAATTTCTTTAAAGTGAGCTGAAAACAATTTTTTAAAAGAGCTTTGGAGCCGAAACCGGAGCGGAGCCATGCCGGAGCCGGGCTCGGAGAAAACATAAAATTTTTCTAAGATAAATTTTGGAAAGTAAAAAATATTTCCGCAAAAGTCGGAGCTGAAATATTTTGAAATAGATACGGAGTTGGTGCGTGCGGTGCGATGCGGTGCGGTTCGGTGCGGTGCGATGCGGCGGATGCGGGTTGCGTGCTGTGCGGTGCGGTGCGGCGCGGTGTGAATAAAAACTTTTACTGCGCTTTGGTGCTCTCATTTAGGTGAGGTGAGGGGGCTAATATCTTTTACTTTCTGGGAAAAAAAGAAAAAAAAAAATCATCCAAAACCTCTTTATAAGCGTTTTTCTCAAACATCACCTTTTTTTCATATTAGCTTGCATAAAAATTCGCTAAAAAAAAACGAAAGAAGTCTATTGTGCTTTAAAAATTTCCAGGGCCATTAATAATGAATAATCGAAAGATTCTCACCGAGAGTTTTTAATTCGATTGAAAAACGTGGGGTTGGTTGTCAGAACAAGTTTGAGTGATGACCTTGAAAATTATTTGTTTGAAATTTTTGAAATTCAAATTGAATATTTAATGTTACCAATATTTTTTTTATTGAATTTCAAAGGCAAATGATTAAAATTCAGAACTTGCCCCTTCCCCCCCCATAAATCCAAAACCATGAAGTCTATTGAAACGAAATAAACAGAAATACATAGTTGAGTATTAGTCCTTGGTAAAACAAATAAAAAGTTACTCATTTTTGATAGAAACTGTAATTTCGAGTACAGGGTCACCTAAAATAATAAAATCAATTCATTCCCTTGGCACCAGCGAGTTTCGCAAACTCTTTTTAATCTCTTCTTGCAACTCTTAGGAATAAGTTCTATTATTTCCTCAAGAACTTTTGTCCTCTAAGAACTTACAAGAAATAATGCACAACATTCTGATATTATTCCAATTGCATTTCGAATATTCTGAATCTTAGAAGCTCTGTGAGGCATAAAATTTAAGCAATTGCGAAACGCAGTGAGTAGAAATACCTTTGAGACATTTTTCCTTTATTACTTTCTGATAACCCCTTATCTCACCACTCATTGCTGCTGCACCGTCAAACCCCTGTCCTCTTAGATTATTCATATCCAAACCAAGCTCAGTTACTTTCTTTTAATTAATTTTGAAGACTTTTTCCTGTCAAATCATTTATTGAGACCAATCACAAAATATCTTCTTTGAAATAAGAATATCAATATCAACGTAACGCACACACAACGAAAATTGTTTTTTCTGGGACACATCGGTCGTCTAATCGGCTAAGATAGAAAAATAATTACTTTTATTTATGTTTTGAACAATTTTAAGTTGAATGAAATGGGCAAATCACCGAATTAGAGCATTTTGTACTGTGGAACTGGTATAAATGGCATTTCTATCACTAGATTTTAAATGTTCTAAAAGAACATGGTCTCCAGCATTAGCACGACATCTTAAAAGACTCTGAAAATTGCCATCGTTTACCACAGGTCATGAGAGTTCGATTCAACCTGAGTCATGACGTCCACGTAACTATATATTTTGCTTACCAAAGAATCGAATTGTTTCAACAATTGGAATTAGCCGCTTTCAGCTTTTTTCGGCTTCCCTTTTCTTCTGACTGTCAATCTGTTTGTCGATGTTCTTGATTTTTTCTTTTTCTATAGATTCTTTGTAATATTTAGTGGCCTCGTGTTTTTTGAAAGATTCAATGGCTTTTCTATATTTTAATTCGGACTTGAGACAGAAATACACAATTCTTGGTGTTTTTCTTTACTTTATTCTTTTGTTTCTAAAAACAATACAAATTTTAAGCAATAAACCCCAACGTTTATATTAGAGTAAGCTAACCACTTAAAATCATCAAGCAACTTGCTTTGAAAATATATTTTTCTGACCATAGCTTTCCTGAGCAGGAAATATATATTTTGAATCTGGCTTCCAGAGATATTTTAATATTTCCCCTTTTTCCTTATTGCTAAATACAGTACCTAAGAAATTGACAATATCGTTTTGATGAACAATTCATTCTGTATTCTTTGATTGCGCCTGACTTATACACATCACCGTCTACTTGGGATTTTCAGCTGCTATCGCAGTTACAGAAGTTCCAGGAGAAACTGATTCTTCGAGTCCGAGAACCTCATTCTTTGTATAACAGGAATCTTTATTATCATAGGGCTTAATTTTTTTTATGGAAAAACTCTCTAATATCCTTTCTTTTCATATTTTTTGAACAAGAAGAAGAAATAATGTTAAACACAAAGTGCAAAACTATAACTATTTACTAACAACTTAATATTATATCCTTAAAACAGTAGATCGATTGCTTTACACTGATACCACAATGTTATCTCATTCACTCAAACCAAGATTAACAAGCAGAGAAGACAAAAAGGCAACTGCCTGACGGATCCTCAAAGATGGACACTATTTCTTTCAAACTTAGCAACATTGTACCTAATTTGGTACGACTGTTTTAATAAAACATATAAAGTGTTTTCCTATTTATGCTTTTCAAAATTTATCTCGCATTTGTACAACAATATAAAATTGTTTATATCCCTGCACAGGAAACTTGATTTCAAAAGAAAATCGACAAATTCAGAAATCGGAAATAAAATAAAAGTACTGGCGTCAGAACGGTAATGCTTGACAACAATGGGCATGGTCAGCTGTATCGAGTTGCCACGAGTTGCAAAAACGTACTTCAAGTAGATTTTTTTTTTAGCAGAAGGATTTAAAAAAAATCACGTGGAGATATGTATATGAATCTATTTTTTTAATTATATGCTTCACGAATATTACTGTGAAAAAAACTGCCTTAGGAAATAGAAGAGTAAT
>JABUQX010038786.1:27500-55000 GCA_015478945.1 Trachelipus rathkii
ACCGTTCGACATATAAAATATTTATCCAAATAAAATATGTCTATTTTCCAAAATTTTACATGTTCTGAAAATTTCGTAATAATCGGACACTTAATAACAAAAATTTGGCGATTTTTTATTTTTCAGTTGCCAAAAATAATTAAAAAAGGAAATTTCAAATAATTGGTGGCACATAACTTTTTTATTATTCATCCTATTAGAATGAAATTTTCAGAGCTTATAGATTTAGACAATATAAAAAAAATTTCATTTATGGGGAAAGTCAACTATTTGAGATTTTGGAACCCCATTTTAGACCCCACGTAAAAATGGACAAAAAAGTCTTAATTTTCAGACAATTTTGATGGGGAAAAAGCAAACCGCAGCTTTTTTTGACCCCATAAACGTCATTTTCAGGTGTTTTTCTGTGTCTGTATTCATTGTTTCGGCATTTTCATTTTTTCAGAATCTAAATTTTTGACATTTTTTCGTATCAACTTCTACAATTTTTTCGAAATGACTTCAAGCTTGAAATATGCATAAATGTGTCCATTACGCACAAAATGCACTAATTAATTTTTTGATTTTTTGAAAATTGTGCTCAGCAATGTCGAATTTCAAAACCTCCTTTTTTTTTAATTGCTTAGCACAATTTTCATATAAATCTAAAAACTAATTCGTGCATTTATTGCGTAATGGACCCATCTATGCATATTTCAATTATCTGAAAATTAAAATTTTTATGTCCATTTTTAGGTGGGGGCTAAAATGGGGTCCCAAAATCTATAATATTGGATCCTCCCTTTATGTAAATTTTCCGCATTTCCAAAGATTTTGCAGTTGATAGCGGTTCAACCTCTTGGCTTTATCACACAAAAATATTTTTTTCCTACATCGAGTTGATATTTTGGGATATAGCAAAAAATCCGCTAGACATTTATATAGTTTCCATCTATGTTTTCGATTTTATATACGATTAACATTTTTTTGATATATGATTCGTTCAAATATAATAAATTTTGATAAGTTTTTTATACTTTATTATTTTAGGAAGAAAAAAAAAAGAAAAGACAAAAGAATTTAATGATATAACGCTGCTGTATTAGATATTTCATAAAACATCTGTTTATTGAAAATATTTCAGTGATGTAATTGTTCAAAAATCTATTGTAGTTCAGCAGGAATTCATATTTAAAAACTGCTTAGTGAAATGCTGATTCGAAATATTTGGGTAAAATTACTCAAAATCTACCAGACATTTTAAAAATGTCATTGAAATAAAAATCGTAGAGCTTGCTTTTTTCTTTTGAATGTTGTATCATTTATCAAAATAAAATAAAAAAATATTTTTCCCGTTCCGTCCCCTTAAAAACCAATGAAAGTAGTTTTTGAATTTAGAAATTGCTGAGTACAAATTTCAAAGAATCATAAAACTATTACATGCATTCTCTATGTAATAGATCTTTCTATGTATATCTTATGTTTAAAGGCATATCGTAAAAAAATTGTAGGAGTTTAAGCGAAAAATGTTCAAAACAATAGTTTTTTAAAACTAAAAAATCTGAAAAACGGACTACAGACACATAAAAACACCCGAAAACGACGTTTTGGAGCTCAGAAAAACCAACAGTTTGCTTTTTTTCGATCAAAATTATCTGAAAATTTAGAAGTTTTAGACCATTTTTAGGGTGTGCTAAAATTTGGTGTTGTTAGAGAAAATATTGGGCTTTGCCCTTAATTTTTAAATTATGTTACTATTGTTTTAGTGTTAATGCTTGCAATAAAAAAGATGTATAACCAATATTATTTTACAGAACTAGTAAAATTAGGTATAAATTTAAGTAACTGTTTCTTCATTCCTACCTTTGGTCCATCGGTTCTGGCGTTTTTAACACTTCTTTTAGTCTTCCTCCCTTCTACTTCAATGTCACCAAGAAAAGAATTGAATGTATAACATCTGCCGTACTTGTTGCTTGCCCACTCAACGAAGTCACTGAAAAGTAAAACATTTTCGAGATATGATTCAAAATTGACGAAGAGGATTTATTAATTTTTAGTACGGAATAAAAAAAATTGAATATGTAGGTGCATAGTTATATTTTAACATAAAAAATCTATTCAACATTTCTTAAACGAAGTTCTCAATAATGTCAGATAAAATTTAATGTAATTTTATTTCAAATGATGTGCAGATGTTAGTGCCTACGAAACAGATGAAATCCTTGTTGAAGTTAAAAAATATCGTTCATTAGATTTGTCACCAATAGGAAAAGGACACACAAACGCTATTAACCCATTTCATAGTTCAAGGAACAAAGTTGATGCAATGAATCTCAAAATTACATTGACTGTCTATGGGAGGGAAGGGGGAAGCAATTCACCTTGGTATCGATTTTGCTACAAACCGGCAATAGAAATTTTTGGAAATGTACAAGCCACTTTATCATGTGAAGATGTATATCAACTTATGAAAAATATGCCACAAACCATTTGAGCATATTATTACAAATATTACTATCGGCAAGTTGTAAAATTAAACAAACAAGATGGCTAACAATAAATTTTCCATACCTGGGGCTACATGGCATCTCATCGAAAGTGCAAAATGCAATGAACTCATTTGTATCCAATGTAGAGGTTTCCATCAAAGTTTTAGTTAGCATGAACGAGTTGATTACGTCGGAAGCATCGTTAAAATGACTTTTTAAAATTGATTCAATGTACCAAGCAAAAAATCCATTTACACCGTCGTCTTCTGGATTATATATATACTATAAGTCATATATATAGATATATAATTATAATATATATATATATAATATATATTACTATATATATATATTATATATATATTTTTTGATTTTAATATATATATATATATATTATATATATAATATATATATATAAAATAAATATATATTAATATATAATATATATATATTATTATATTAATATATATCATGTATATATATATATATATATATATATATATATATATATTTATATATATGATATATATATATATATATATATATATATATATACTATATGTATAATATAATATATAATATATATATATATATATATTATATATATAATATATATATATATATAGTATATACTATACTAAATATATATATATTATATAATATATTATATATATATAATATATATATATATAATATATATTTATATATATATAATATATATATAATAGTATATATATATAATAAGAATGGTTTTTATATGAGGGTAAAAATAATTTGGTAAATTTTCAATGGTGCTCCCTGTCATCTTGATCTACTTAGCAAAACAAATTACTCTACTTTTTTCAGAGTTTTAAGGCAGACTTTATGGATTTCAATCACAGCTGAAAGTTTTTGAATTTCAGGTAAAATTTGAATTGAGCTAACAATTATATATTGAACATTTTATTGCAATCTAAAAGACTTTCGAGCTGTAACACTTTAACAAAAACCTATGAAGCTAATAAAAATTACAGTTTGTTGTTTATACTTACTTTCAAGACATTGAAATATATTTTTTTTATGCGTTCGAATATTTTGCTTCTAAATTGCTTTACCAAGAACAAGTACTGCTTTTGTTCTTTGCATGTTATATGAAGTTCGATGAACTCTTCCATTCGTGCCACTCCACGTTCTGCTACATTATTTATAACTCCGAATGAGCCAACTATTAATTTATTTTTCCTATTGGATTCGCCTTCTATCTATTCTGCTTAACCTTTTTGCAGAAACTCTGATGGTACATCAAAGATTTAGGAAATGTCTTTGTATTAGTTGATATAAAATCATGAAGACTCTTTTTAAGAACTGCATCTGGATACTGCGAGGAGATCACCAATGTCGGCCTCGTGTAGCACTTTTACAGTATAGTGTTACTCTTTCATATAATCGTCTCTTAAGAAATTATGACTATAAACAATCGGTTGATTCTGAAAAAGCAAAATGGTAGCAATTAATGAGACACTTAATCGGCAGGAGTCTCTTAATCGTTGCAAAGTTCATTCCAACGAATACTTAACTTCATTGACACTTACATCTTTTGAATATCCATTATATAAAATTGATATCCTACATACCTCTTTTAGGTTTTTTAAGAGTATTTGCTAAAATCTATTTCGTGTCGGGGCCAAGCTCTCAAGCGAGGATATGCTAATGTGGAAACCAGGAAGTCGGTTGCTACAACATAAAACAGTTCAGCAACAAACTGAGCAGATGTCCCCAGTCTGCGGCCTATACTCAGATTTCTACACTAGTATATGTGGACTCAGTTTTAATCGATATTATTCTTCATTTTATAAATTATATATACTTGGATTGTGAATTTTTAAATAATTGCACTCGTGTGGCACATCCATATGTCGAACTCAGGGCGGAACATTTTCTAGAAGCCCGCCTGTCGCGGAATGGCTCTTTAAGGCGCCTATTTCTCTCGATTACTTTTCTTTAGATACTTCCTTTCTCAAAGAAAAATTATTGATATGGGCCAGCTTACTACAAAGTTTTAAATATTATAATTAGGTCGTCGTTAGTGAAAGCTGCTAATGTGGATTCAGGTTCTGATTATTTCTGAACCCATAAGATATCTGGATGCAATGTTAATATTTTTTATTGTGGATTAAAAACGATCAGATGGGGACTCCGCAGTCCTATAGAGACTTCCATTAATATAATATTGACCCGATTTGAGTTCACGCATTATATTTAAATTTCCGTTTTGTATAATCAAGTTCACAAACTGTATAGAGATATTTCCCTATTATATAAATTGAAACCTAAATCAATAAATACTGTCTCTCTCATATTGCGTTACATATGTTTTTCGCGGTATGTGAACAATGATGTAGCGGACACGTGCAAACTACCTTTACAGAAATTCAGTGTGTCTATTTTCCTCTGCATCCGTTCTTGCTCTTATAGCTATAGGACACACTTCTCCATTGCTCCTCTATTTGTAATATTTCACTGTATTTACTAGTAATGTTGTATAAAAAACTCCGAAGGTTTTACTTCATTCATTATTTTCTCCACGGATTCATTGTATGTTTTTATAGGTGAACAGCAGTATGTTAATTGCTTCTATCTTGTCCCCTGGTGGAAATTTCTGTGAATCGAATAAATAATTGGTCAATGTGCCATTTCCCTAAAGCAATGGTTTGGTAGTATAATTAAATCATGTTTACACATACCTTACAATGTCTTTCAAAATATAATATCTGTGTCACCTAGATGAGATGGAGATGTTTCTGTAAGCTTAAAAATTTTTTTTTTTATAAATCTTTTTGAGCTTTGTGTACCGGTTAATCATGGTAATATAGGTTAAGATTGTGAACTAAACAACCCATTCGAAACATCTCGAATATCTTATCTTTAGTCTCTGAAGTTAAATCTAATGACGTATATAACCAATTTAACTCTTAAGTATATACTTAAAAAGTTACCCAGATAGGAAGTGGGTGGTTAAAATTAATTATATATATTATTATTATATAATATATAATTTATATTATATAATATATATATATATTAATATAAATTAATACTATACTATATAATATTATAATTTATATATATAATATAATATAGTATATATATATATAATATAATATTAATAATATATATTATATATATTATATAATATATTATAGTTATAATATATATACTATTATTAATAATATTTATATAATTATATATAATATAGTATATAATATATTATATATATATATTATAATATATAATTATATATATTATATATATATTAATTAATAATATTATATATATAATATATAAATATATATTATATATATATTATATATAAATTAATTAAAATATATAATATATATATATATATATATATTAATATTAATATATATTAATTATATATATATATTAATATAATTTATATATATATTAATAAATATATATTAATAATATATATATTATTATATATATATTAATTAATTATATATAAGTATATAATATATTAATATATAATATATATATTATATATATATATTATAATTATACACTATTATATTATAGTATATATATATAGTTATTAATATATTAATATATATATACTATTATTAATATATATGATATATATATATATTATAATATAATATATATATATATATATATTATATATATATATATTATATATATATATATATATATATAAATTAATATATACTTATAATATATTATAAAATATATATATATATATATATTAATATATATATATATATATAATACATGTTATAATATACAATATAATATATTATATATATATATATATAATATAATAGTATTAATATTATATATTATATATATATATATATATATATTATATATATTAATATATATATATATAATTAATATATTATATATATATTACCTCTTCCTACCATATTATTTAAGTTAAATATGAACTATTAATATTATATATATTTGATGTATATGTTACTTACTCACCCACTTCGGCACACCGCGGCAAATGAACTAAATTCCAATCTGAAAACCTCGTTTTTATAAATTAAATTCAAATAACTTTGTGTCGTACGACCCTAAAGCCATTACTCACAATCACGTAGGAGGCGGGCAGCTTAAAATCTTTATTAGAAGCACACGACTCTCTCTACTAAATGATAGAGATCTGAGGTTAGGAAATATCAAGCACAACCTGTGAAAAGAGTGAAATTATCCCAGGGGAACAGAGGTGGCAGGTGAAAGAAGGAGTCGCACCTGTGCAGCGAACATATATATAGAAAGTTGCTTAAATAATTCAACACAAATCTACTACTGTCCGACACACAATCTTTAGTTTACCTACGAGGCTAGTTTCTTATTTGAATTGGTGCTCTCTCTCTACAGCGATAGTGAAAGTTCCCGTCTATTTCACTTATTGCCGCTATACATAGGTACCTATTAGAAAAATAGAATAAAGCACCCAATCGCTGCCCTTCGCTCAAAGATAGAGGGTCAAAGTGAACTTAGAAAGGAATAAAACGGACAGTTTATAAGTACTTTTTGACCCTTATTCTGACCTCCGGACCCTTATCTACAACAAGCCGAGTGCTAACCTGACCGCTCCCCCCACCAGGACTAGTGTCAGCATAACAGTACTCCATTACAAGGCGGATGAGGCCCTGTAATATATACATGGTATATAATATATAGTAGTATATCTGTGAAGAGTAGAATAAATATATATAAGTATCCGCTCAAGCTAAACAGAACTTCTCCAGTTCTTTGTAAGGCCGCCTTTAGGCAACCGTCTATTGTTATTGATATTGAGTGAGGTTCCTAAGGAATTTTTTTGTTATATGTTTTTATAGGCCAAGGATTGTTTATATAGTCAACAGTGAGAGACGATAATGATAAGATACCTCGTAAAGAGATTATAGGAAAAGTTGTGAAGGTATGTCTTTAAGAGAGTGGGAGGCCGATAATTTTTAGAAGTTGAGTTTTTAAAGATTAATTTTGAATTATATTTTCACATAAAGGTTGATGACCGACCCCACCTCCGTGGAATAAATATTCTCATATCTCAGAATCTAGACGAGAGATTATAGAAATCGGAATGATTTAGACTAGAAGGGCAATTCTAGAAGTATTAAAAGAGTGGAAGTATACAGATATTTGATGAATGAGTTGAAGAATGTAATAAGGGTACTGAATGATCTGATTCGGCATATGAATGTAAATTTAGATTAGTTTAAGGTGATGTGACAGGTGAGAAGATCATTAATTGAAATAAAAAGTATTAAGTAAAAAGGGAAAATATAAAGTTAAGAGATATAAAGTTGTGATCAACCCTGAGGAACACCCACTATTGACAGAAAAAGGGAATAGGAGAAGTCGCCCAATCAACAAAAGGCCGATATCACTGAATTTTGTGAAAAAGTAAAAACTAGACAATTATAAGTATATTGACCATAAAAGAGAAAGGATAGGGAATATCCCATAAATGGAGGGGAGCTTGTGAGTAGTATAGAGCAGACGTGTAGCCATACCCTCGGTTCAATGCTTTAGGATATTAGTCAATAGACGTACCTCACTCAGGACATAAGTCATCCCCGTAAGTTCCTTATAAGGGCGCCTCAGGTTAATAATCCATTAATAATCTGATAGTTTATAAATAGTGGGAGATAAAGTTATTAACACCAGTAGACCTTACGATACGCCGAAATGACTATCAGCTTACTGAGCGATCGGAAAGAAGGGAATGAGATTCCAAGATGGTCTTTTCCTAAAGAAGTTGAAATGTTAAAGAAGGGTTTCAAAGATCTTAGATTACAATCAAAACAGTGATGTAGGTGAGACTATAGGCGATAGTCTAAGAAGGTTATAAGATAGGCGTAGATCTTACCTGTTTTTCGGAAAGGTGACATTGAGATACATTAGTGCGTGCTCCTAAATACACTGATGGAAAAGTACGTTTTATGAGTATTAGAGACATATAGAGAATTATAGTTGAACGAGGGGTTAGGTCACAGCACGGAAGCAACTCCCTCAAAACTCTGGCGTGAGGAATTTGCTCCATCCGGAGTTACCTACACCGGCCTTCCTAACGGTCTCATAGATCTTCTAGTGAGCCCATGCATCCCGTATCATAATAATTGATTAATTACAGGCAAAGACAATTTAGTGAACACCTGAATGGAGAAGGTTATATGTAGTGGAATGAAGAATGCCAGAATCTATCCATGAGGATTGAGTTAGAGGGGAAAATTTTAGTAGAGATTAGCCGAATGTAAGATTTAGCCTTTTTTCAGTTGAGAGAGTTTAGCTAACAGAGCCTAATCAGACTCGAATAAGAGGAGGAAAGGCAGAATTTCATAACATGAATAGATTGTTTTATTAAGATAAGTTTTATTGGGCAATAATAGGCCATAGAAAGAATTTAATTACTAATGAGAGGAGGAAACCACAGGGAGTGTATAGCGCACCTTTCGTTTTTGATTTGATAAGAGGCCCGCTTTAAGCTTCGGTCGAAGATGTGTTATATCTCCTTTACTACCAACGCTTTGTTTTATTTTTTTCTAATAGCTATATATCTGCTGATATAGAGGAAAAGAAATTAGGCAAGACATAAGAGGCGATCGTATAGGAAAACATTTAGGAGTGTGGAGGGAAACGGAGTAAATTAAAATTTTTTTATGCGACTTCAAATATTTTCTCAACCCAGAATAAATATATGTTATTAAAACAACTCGAATATTTCAGGCCTGGTTTACTTTACTTCTATCACAATCGATGGAAAACTTCTAGCGAAATAATTTGTAGAGGGCACAGTGCAAAGATTAGATTTGTTAAACTCTTAAAGGGCAATGTAAACCTCTCTCTGGGAGTTCGATCTCAGAAATTATACCAAATTTTGAGACAGATTTTGAATAAATGAAATGGAATCACTAGGAGGTGGTGCAGAACACAAAATTTGGATTTTCTTGATGTGTCACTCATCATAGAGCACATCCGGATATTAAACCTGTCGTTCTTCGACAATAGCACTTCCGCAGCTCCAGAGTCTCTATGATCCCCGTCTCTAGCAGAAACGTACTGAAAGGAATTAAGTCAGTCTACCTCTCTCTCCCGAGCCTAGTGCTATTGGTTGGGGGAAGTGGGTATGTTATCCTCACAAAGACCTGCTCTCATAATCGTGAAGCCGGTTACATTTCGGAGAGTTCAAGAGCCAGAGGTGATCATTGTCCACTGCATCTATATGTAATGAGAAGCTCTCAAAGTGAAGGATGACTCACGGTGACAGAAGAACGCCTATCGACACTAAGAACGTGCTCTCCCTTTGTAAGAATATCTCTTACCCCTATCCACTCATCACGTTTCTCTGTACCCTAGATGCTTCTGCAACCTAAATATATAATAACTAACAAGTGTTCATCCAACTCCTTCTTCTATTAGCCTTCTTAAAGGGTTAAAAAACTATTATCTTTTGGAAGGTTTATATCCTTGTTATTATAACTTACTCATCTCTCAATTTAGTTTAATGTAAATTATATAGCATAGGTTGGAAAGGATGTAGACTATGTCAAATGCAATAAGCTAAAGTCCTTATTTTCAGTAGAAAAACCGTAATTCCATAAATGTACAGAAAGTATATATTATATAAAATATTATCTCACAGCTGATATATCATAGGGTAATCACAGTTTCTCGAACGATTTCATTCATAAAACTCCTCGTTATGATGGTTTTCAACAAACTCAATAAAATATATGGTTGCTATGCTAATAGTTATCATGCTGTATATACTCATACTACATAAAAAAAATTGGCATTATATTATATATACTTCAGTGATTACATATATATCTGTTTTTACAGCATCGTTACTTTTCTCCTCCTGCACCGATCTCTCCTGGCCCTCCTCGAGGCTCTCTCGATGGTGTGTATCCTCTCTGCTGTTTTTTTTAAACCCAATGACAATTCATACTACACAGTGACAAATTTATATATTATATTCCTTTTCACCTATTAACTCAAGACTCGACGCTATTATATTCAACTAAAACTTCATTACTTCCACTAATTAGAATGAACAACTAGTGTCTCGGTGCGAGAGACTAATTTATTGACAGATAAACTTCCTCTAATAGATATAAGATGTGTTCCATTGTGAAGAATCTGGACGGGAACAACACTCCCCAGTAGTTTTATAACTATCTTCGATCTGACATACCTCAAACACCATCATTGCACGTTCCAGCTATTTTCTAGCCTCCACTGGTAGTCTCAACCACAGGAGTCTCTCTCCTACAGAATATTCACAATAGCACCTGCATGTTCTAAGCAATTTATATCCTAAGAAGCCTTATAAAATGTTATGCCAGTCAGCAATAGCCATCGTACACAAACAGGAAATTTTAAACATGCCGCTGGATTAAATAGAGCAATACTCGTATAAAAACAGTAAAACTCCGTGTAAAACATATTCAGTTTTTAAAATAGATTGGACTCAGAAAAAGGCTAAAAATAAATTCTACACACTACAACACGGTTAATGTGGTCTCACTCTTCTCTCATGAGACAAGGTATTATCATTAACATCGCTGGTCCACAAATTTACAAAAATCTGTTCCGATACAAAAATAACTCAATTCGAATACAGATCAAATGGTAGAAATCTCATATCAACGCTTTGTATACATCCTTCTTAGAAACATGCTACGTTTACGTTAGAAATCTCCTTCTCGAACACATTATGCCACTAACAAAAGAAGAAACGATTCAGGCTACTAGGCTAGATGAAAACATTAGACTGTTGCGGAATGATATATGAACCCCAGCACTTACTAATAAGGATTTGATAACATTCATCAAATGAGAACCGATATACTCAAGCAATGACAGGAAGATATAACGCTCCACATTTATATAATACACCTATAGATACTAAGTTCCGCGTACTTGATACCTTTCAGCTCTTACTCTGCTGGTAGTCCAGCAATAGGACAAAATAACACTCGAACGAAAATAACTCTTTCTGTTCTTCCTCAAATATATTCATAGTCAAATCATACTACCGTTAGACTCCAGCTTCCAGTATTGTGTGGATACGCTGAAAGTAAATAAGGAAAGCTAAGCAATAGGGAGTTATGAAAAATTCCAAATAAAATTCGAAAAGAATTGTCTACTAGAGGTGTTTGTCATTACTTTTGTTGGCATTTCTCATCTCACAGATACAACATTGCACTTTTACTTTAATAAGTAGGGACATCGCAAGTGCTCTCTTCTCTACAAAATATGCACTAAAGAGACATCGCAAGAAAGTGAGTGATGCTTAACCTCATCTGATATAAAACAAGCACACTTGTAATCCGCTCCAATTGGAAAGTTCACCAGGCTAACTTCTCGTCCAGGTTATCACCTTATGTAGAGAGGATGACCAGATTCATATCGAGTGAGTTAATCATTGCTGAACCATTAATATCTTGTATCTATAATATGGTCTTCAATTTCTACGCGAAATAAGTAGTTGTGATGCGCGAGCGTCAAGCGCTTTCAGTTCATACTCACAAAGCTCACAAGCATATACGAATTCGACTTCGTGTTCGCTTCCATATCAGTGGGTGTGGCAGTGACTTCTTCAATAAAATTAATGTGTGAATTAATCGAAAATAATATTTTACCTCATGCATATTGCGGTCCAATAAAAATAACCTTAACACGACGATAATAGGGAAATTGTGTACTACTTTTTTCTATACAGAAATTAATCAGTTATATTATAGTATATTCTAATCTGCTAGTTAAGTATATATGTGCACGCTATCCTTATTTTCCTTTTTAATTATACACTAGTATGCTTTATCCTTTTTAGTAGTTACCACAATATTGAAGATAAATGATCTCATTTATACTGTGAGAATTCATGATATAATCTGATAATATTGGTATATATATATACTGTGCTCATAATAATTTTATTTCTTCACACTACCTATTTTCCTCCAAAATGGTACCTTTTTCATAATGTAACTTAGATCTTCACTGCTAAATTTATTAATCTATTCATACAGGCGGCTAACAAATCTTGCAAATACTTTCAATTATATACAAACTTATCTAACATATAGATATGCTATCTTATCCTATATCATCCCGAATGGGCAAAAATCGCAGTCAGCGTGATATATATATGATCAAGTGAAAATGTCATTACCAATTGTAATATATACTAGTATATTGTAGGATTAAATAATTTTATTTTTTATATTTGATTTAATTTACTTATCTTATTAACTTATATAATTTAGACTATTAGTTCATTTATAGTGAAATGCTTGGCGTTTAATTTTGATTGATGATTATATATATCTATACGTGCATAAGTACGTCCTGTAAGAACAATCTTGTAGCTTCAACAGCAGTTTTAATTACTCCAATCATCGTTATGTTATTGTATTATGTCCACTTACAAACTAGCTATATACTTATATATTAGAATAACATCTTATTAAATATTTTTTAGTATATAACTTATCTTATTTATTATAATAGGTAAGCTTATAGGACCCCCCTTGATATATACGATTTACATATATTTAGGCCAGGCCTCATTCTCTCCGAAGGATGAAAGCAAATCACCTGAGCAATGATCCAAACTAAAAATGCAAAACATGCTCCCTTTAGGTCTAAACCACGTCGTAGAGCAGGAAAGCTATATAAGTCAGCACCTCTTTTAATGGCATTTTCAGCAAGTGCTCAATGTGTCATTCTGATGATACTGACCAACCTATACCATAAAAATGTTGTATAATATTTCTCTCTACCTATTCATATGGAATAAGGTCATTTTAAATATTCGATCGTTCCTCATAAAATATCCTTAGGCAATTCTATGGAGCAGGTGCGCTCTTACATACTGGCTGGAATTCCCATCTACGATCTTCTTTCAGTTTGAGCCTCTTTTCTAGTTTTAACATCAGTAGCAGCCATAGAAGCTTATGAAGAATATTTGTGGTTTTTATTAAAGCTTCTGCCGAGAAAACAGTGTTTAATTTTTACTTTTTTATTCTTATCCTATTTTAGGGTCTGATAGTGTGGTCGCGAACAGGTGTGAGAAATAACGGAAACACTGTGCAAAAATGCTCCCTTTAGGCGCCTAGGGGGACGAAGTCCCCCCACGTGTCGTCCACGCGTCGGTTATGTCAGGATAGCCGAGGAGAACCAAGACTCTGTCCATGCTGTTTGTGGTTATATGCCTCTTTTCCTATAGACTCTCTATTTCTATAATTGGTAAAAAATATATATAACCATCCGTTTACAATTGTTGAGGCAGAACTTGACTCTCCTCTCCGAAGCTTCTAGAGTATTTCCTTCGTTGCTTTCTTAAAAACAATGATTCATTATACGATTAACAAGCACATTTCTTCTCTCCGACACAATTATATTTAATACGATCATTTTAGAGTGTACTCTCAAACACTAATTTTCTTTTACTCTTTTTTCTCTCCTCTCTTTCATGGATAAAAAGTCTCCTGCCATTACTTACGAAAATCTTGTTATTTCTCTTTTTTCTCAATGTGTCATTACCAATATAAGCTGTCTAATTAGTTTTTTTGTTAATATGCATGTTTTGCTTTCGGAGAGGCTGACACTGAATGCTATCCAACGTATATCTACCGATATGTCCTATTATTCGTTGAAATCAGTCATCTATATACTCATGTAAAGACTGCTTCTAGCTCCCGAAATCTATTGGATATACCTCCAATATTACTTTGATCTCGATAACGCATATAAGGTGTCACTGCGGTCCTGTAACCTAGGTATCTGTGTGAGTTCTCATCTATATCACGTGCTCGAATATTATGCAAAGTTATTAGTGTTAAGATGTCTTAGGTTATGTATAATATATTTGGTATCTTCCTCGTTTTTCACCTTCTACCATTCTCCAATTTATTAGTATAAGTAATATTTCAATTCCTTTTCAATAAATATTACTGCTTAAACTATAATAATATATTATATAAAGTTAACTAATATATTAATATATATATCTATATATAATTATATATATATATATACTATATAATAGATAATAAAATATAAATAAATTTGTAACTTTATTTCATTCAAACAAACTAAATAATAACTATATAATAACAGAGTTTATTATAAACTCTCTATGATTCGATTTTTCATGTTGGATATCTAATGATCATATATATACCATTATACAGCACTCAAAATATCACTGAGCAACAATAAATAATTAATATAATAAAAGTACTAAATACAATTGATAAATTAAAGTATATTTCTCAAGGACCGTATATCCAGTAGCGTACATATATAATTATAATTTGTATTTTCACTCATACTAGAATTTTCAAAAATCACCATTTAAAAATTTGATCGATTAGGCTTCTGCTTATTTAGAATATTTCGGTGACTTTGTAATTTTTAGGTGACTCTCTAATTAATTATTATGTGTTTAGTATTAAGAGGTCTGACTGAACATTATTGCCTATTTATTTTTAGAGAGCTATGTTCATAGGGGCTAATCATCGTGGTCAAGCAATTGATTTTGAAACTAAACGGGGTGTCGACAACTCTAGCGCGCAAACTTGGTTCATATACTGTAGAGACGTTCTTCTATTAGAGTATGGTGTTTTGCGTAGAATTATAAACATAATACTGTAATGTGACTGTGGAGTTTCTATTGTTCATGTTTTATTTTACTTCCAGAATTTCTGATTTGAATTCCTTTGGAAGTGTAAAATTTGTTAAATCAAAATTCCGCGAAAATGTCTATATTTAGTGAATAATATATTTTACAACATAGGGCCTACGCAGTTTTACTGTCACCAATTATGACGTCCTCGACGTTGCAAAAATACTTTGCATCATTATTTTGCTGTGCCAATGTAGAGAAACAGAATAAGTCATGGGCTTCCACATATATGTGCAACTTTTGTTCAGTTATACTACGAGAATGGCTTTTAAAAAGTAAAGGAAAAAGAGATATATGGCTTTTGCTCTCCCTATGGTTTGGCTGGAGCCAGCAAAACCATACAGAGTGACTGCTACATATTCTTTGAACTCCCACATCGCTGAGAAATAGCGAGTTTTGTCAAGGAAGGAAAAAGAAGGTGAACCGTTTCTGATTGAATACCTCGCAATTCTTTTCAGTACTGCATATTACGACTTGTTACGCTCACATATACACTGTCTACTAGTCATCTGCTCACGTTCGTATCATCCACCAGTCCAACATTATAAGCTGGAAGTAGAAAAAGAAAGTGTGGAAGAAGAACCCAACAATATGCTTTCCATCATTGCAAAGTGACAAAGCTTTTGAGGTAACACGAGGAATATCGAGCTTGCGCAACACACATGACGAGGCAAAGAACTCGAATTTGAAAGCAGAATCTCATTATCGAGACCTTGAGATACTTATGTGTCTAATAGGGTGTCGATGCAGAACTTCTCAGGGGTAATTCATAAGTGACAGTACTCTCAGCTGCGCAATGTGCGATTATCTTTACGATGCGCTATAGTGTGATGTTATTTCGATAGTATCACATGTGCATAAAAGGATATAGATCTGAGTACGGTGTCTAGGTTGGGATATCTTGTGTTTTTCACTTTTTTTGAAATGACAAAAGATCACAATTTGGTTGTATTTTTACTTTGACGTAATGTTCTTGATGGAAATGTTTGAATCTTAAACCATGATCCCCACTGATGGAAGCTATTAATTCCACTAGGAATCCTCCAAGCTATAGATTGTGAAAAGCTATTTTCTATATTAAAGAGCAACAGTTTCTATTCTATCCTGTTATGGTCATACCTCTAATAATTCACATGAAGTATATATGAACATTAGAACTAAAAGCCCTCCTTCAGATTCACTTCAAATATGAGTGAACACAGGTGTAGAAAATCTGTACGAATCTATCAAAGTTTATCAGCTCATATTGTACTTTATAATAGATTGATGGTACATGGTACTCTACAGACAAGTACTTGCTTATGTGATATTATATATATATATGTTTGTGGAGACTTATAAGTAGGTAGAGAGTGTTTAGGCACATTTACATTTTAAAACAGACTCGGTCTTCCAAAAATAATAAATTCTTGATACATCTAACGTCTATGAAAAATGTGTATACTTGTAGTCTTTTCAGTATATTCCAACAAGATGTTTACCACTTCCACTCTTCATATTAAAAATGCATGTAGGTCTCATAAATAAATATTTGTTACAAACTACAAGCTTGGTATGTTGAAATTGAGGCTGATTTAAAAATTTTTCTTCTGTAATAATAATAATTTCTATATATATTACCAAGGTGCAGTCGCAAAGTTAAGAGAAGGATTTTTGAGTTATGGATGCGCATAGAATTAAATTATGATCAACTGTTGTTTCTAGAATATAACTTATATCCTAGCGTGTGTATATTGAATAGAAGGGTGATGAAAGGTCTCTAGTACCCATATAGACCACACTCCCTGTATACTTTGTTTGTAATAATACAAAATATCTATTAAAAATTTAACCGTGAATGTCTTATTTGTATATGAGAATAAATCCCCTCCTCCTTACATCATGGTTGTAATTTTAGTTTTTGAAATTCCTCGCTCGGAAAGGTTTGTGAAGGATACATAGGAAAATTTATCTTATCGGTGAATAAGGGTCTAGTCACGAGAAAACATATACAAAAACTTTTCAATTATTCTGCATAGTGATTCAGAACAGGAATTGCAATATCAAAACCAACTTTACCAGGGATCTATTTTTTACAAGTGGGTTGCGTGTTTGTGGATTTCGACACCAGTATAAGTGCTTATAATGATGGAGCACCATCACTTCAAATACCTTATTCCGTTATCTAGGCAAGTAACTATACGATAATAATTCTACACACCAGATCATTGCTCTTTCTACAATGTCGAGGTATTATAAATATGGGAGTCAGAGAGAGATACGGAGCCAAGAGAGCCGGACCTTAGAGAGTCTCTGCCCTTCTGGAGAAAAGCTCGCCAGATCCTCTCAAGGCTCTGAGTTAGAACTGGAGAGAGCAGAAGAGGACATCATATACAGCGCGAAACTTAGACTACTTTTGACAAACTTTAATATCAATATGTATAGTAGCGTTTATCTTCTTTAATATGATTCGGAAAGAGTAGCAAAATTAATTATGCAATGACAAATGATTGTGCACGTATCCGAAACTAAATAACTCAGAGCTCAGTGAAAGGACTGGAGCCGGGAAAGGACCAGATCGTCCCCGGAAGTCAAACAGGTGAAGTCAGGCCTCGCGAAAGCCTCTTGAGAGCCCAAGAGCTTGAATACTCCAATAGTGATGCACAACTTATTCTCTCTCTCAAGAAAGACATTCATTGTGTAGATGTGTTAGGTCAGCGTGTACACAGAAATACTGTATGTATGCAATTGTAAGTTTTGGGACTTACTAGATGTCTGGCCGATTGTATTCTTGAAGCATATATGGTAGCTGCTCGGGTGCTTGACGATGAGGAGCTGGAGTATTTCCGACAAAGTTGGATATGACTCGGTATCGCTCCAGAGCGGTATATACTCGAGAGTCTCCAAAGAAGCCAGCGGAGCTAAAGAATAACAGATTACGCTATTCTCTCTGGAGAAACTTATTGCAGGTAGTAGATTTATAAGTAAATCTCTATGACACTGCTCTCTATGAGAGTGTTCGAGCAAACGAGCAAGCTTGCACGAAAATCTCTAGAATGTTCTATTCTGCAAAAAGGAGCCAGCAACTCGCGGAGACCGGAGTAGGGCACGTTGTGGTGCGACTCAGAGAAAGCCGGTGTAGACATATTAGCGGTAATGACTAGTGAGAAATAGAGCCAAGGAAAGCCGGGAATAGTCGGAGCCGCAAGGGAAAGCCGGCGTGTTTTACAAAAGAGTGAATACTTTTTATAAAGTTATAACAAATTGTTTGCACACGGAGTTAAAATACGTTTTCTCTCGCTGGCGAAGGTTCATGTATGCCTGAAATTGAGTGTGCTTTGAGTGTGGTGTAAACGAAGTCGAGTATTGCTCGGAGCTGCGAGCTAAAGTCTCCATAAGATCGCGCGGAAGCCGGAGCCAGAGCCTGAGTGCGTAAAAAACGGTATAAATAAAAGTATTTTATCTTTATAAATTGGTATTCTCGCTCAGTAAATTACTTACATAGAGAGAGCCTCAGACCATCTAGAGAGGAGGCTTTCCGTGCTGAAACTTTCTGAAATTGGAACATCGTAAGTTGCATAAGCTCAAACAAGTTTCCCTCAATTTTCCGGTTGCGCATGCTGTTGGATCTGAAGGGAGATCAGTATGGAGAGACCGGAGTAGTGGTTCCAGCAAAAATAGTTGTTAAGCTAGTCGGTTTAACCGAGAATAGTCTCGGAGCCAGGTTGCACGGAACAACCTGAGTAGAGCGCTTGAGAGTCTGTGGTGTGAGTTTGATGCATAGCGAGAAAAAAGCAATTGTTGGGACTCCATTATTAGAGATATTTTTCTCTCCATAGTGTAACTTATATGTTTTCAAGGAAATGTGCACCAAAACACTGTTGTTTTTTGAGTTGTTAATACTGAGCGGAAAAGTCAGCGAGAGCCGGCTGAAGCATACATCCTCTCATGATAAAGGAGCAAACATTCGTACTGCGAGAGACCTCGCGGAGAGAACACGAGGAAGCCTCGGACATATGTTACGCCCGAACCACGAGAACAAAGGAGAGAGATAGTTTAATTTTATACTATACCGCGTAGTGTATTGATTCTCTTTTTACCGCGAGTATTTTACCACCGGTAAAAATTACTTTTCTTCAAAAATCGGTAACGAGCTCTGAATTTTATTATCTGACATGTGGTGAACGGAAGATAGGATTAGCGTGTAGACCTCTGTGTAGCGCAGGAGGTGTCATGGATAAGGAAGGCTCGTCTCGGTAGCTTACGAAAGATAAGCTTGTATAAGTGATAGACAGTTTTTCTCTTTTGTATGTAATTTTTGCAGGTTGGGAAAAACTTTAAACTGTCGTTTATACCGCCTCAAATATGGTAATCGGAGGGCTGGTATATTACGCATTTCTGTTTGGAGAAATAAGGACGGCTGGCGACGACGCAGGAGCTCTGAGCGGAGGCCACAGTCGAACAGCCGGAGCTCTCGAGAGCAGAGCCGTGACCCGGGCTTGTGTAACCGAAGACGAGAGACTCTGAGCACGGACCAGATCGGGAGATGCACGCGACTATCTGCATGGAATTCCTTAGCATAATAAGACATTTTTTTAAAAGAACATAGTTCTTTTCTTCGTATAAGGTAAAACACAAAACTCAGAATGTTTTCACGCAAAAGTCGGAGAACTGAGCAGACTATTCGTTGAAATTAGAATATGGAGTCGGAGGCCTGGGACTGGAGCTGGAGCCAGAGGCTGGAGCCGGAAAGTATAAATTTTAATAAAATTTTCAACTTTCCAACTTATAATAGATAAGTGGAATATAGATGATATACGGGTGTCATATATGTATAGTATAATACAAGAACTTAGCGCTAGCTAGTAGTGAAATGTCTAATAAAAATTACTATTATTTTTTACATTATACTCAATACACTATTACTCTCAAAATCTCAGTATATATAGGCCTATATAAGTTAAAGCAGTATATATATATGATATATATAAAATATATATAGTGTATATAAATGAAAGTAAGTAATATTTATTATTAATATATAAAGATATATATATTAATACAGCAATAATGGTATAAGAAAATCAGTTAATCAGGGCAGAATGGGATGAAGCAACTGATGAGTGATTATTACTGCTGTGTTCTGAAAAAGAAGAAGACACTTTCAGAACATAAAATAGGAAAAAGTTAAGTATATATCTCGAATTTATAGTTTTTATACAATAATTATGTAAATCATTGTTATGATGAATTATAAATGTGATTAAAAATTATAATCATTTATTATTATGTTTAGGTAATGAATAAAAAGATAATACATATTAGTTTTATTAAATCCTAATACAATTATTATTATTAAAATTGACTAAAATTAATTTAAATTTTATAGTATAAAGTATTTAATATAAATATAATAATATATATGATTCTTTTGTTATTATAATATATATTAACATACAAACGAATATTTGTATATAGTGAATAGGTATTATACTTAGTATATATTATAATACTATTATAAACTTATCGGAAGCTTTGATAACTACAATAATAAACTTAATACGTTATATTCTATAGTATATAAGAAATCTAAAAATCTTTTTTCGTTGTATAGTAAATCTGGCATAAAAATATATATGCAGTGTATTTAGTTTATTATCCATTCATTACTAATTATATTTTATTTATTTCAGTATTTTGAGAGATATGTTTAATATATTAGTATTATATATATATATTGTTAACCTCAGTGTATACTCTATTAACTTTATGGCATTATTGTAATGTTAGATACATATTAGTATCTATAAAAGTATATATATATTTTAGCAATATACCTTTAATGTTATGTGTAAAATAATCTACTTAATTTTCTGTGTTGTTAATAAAAAATATATTTTTTTTTAAAAATAGAAGCATTTATCAGTAAGATTAGTTTTGCATGTTAGTTACTAATATAATTCCTACTTCTAAGAATAAATTACACAAAATTTTTAATTTATTTAATATTTTTAAAGTAAAAGATATACTACGTACCAAGGAATCTTCCTAAATCCATTTGAATTCTTGAATGAAAATTGAACTTAATATTTAACTTTACCACTGATTGGCTAATATGTAGGGTTGGCCCGACATACCAGGTGCTCGGCTGGCGTGTGAGTTTGATATGAATTCCAATTTCTATTATATAGTTGGTTGCGATGCGATCCGAGTGGGTGACTGCGGCTCATCGTGTGTGACGCAGCTTAGTTGCTCGATAATGTTTTTTTCTCAACTTGCTGTGACCTCGCTAGAACTCTTAAACACACATATATGTAATAAAGGAGGATGACGAATCGTGACTGATAGCAAACAATCTCTGCTAGGTGACACTGGTATATATAACATATCAAAGTTATCAACATTAAAAAAATTAAAAAAACATAGATTAGATTATAACAAACACAGCTCTTAGTTCTTAGGCTCGTGAGTATAATTCATAAGACTTTTGGACTGCGTCTACGAGAAGTACGTGAGCAGAAAACTCCTCTCTCCTGTGCAACTAGCCTTCGCCATGGGTGCGTGGGATCGTGTATGTTTCCGTAATAATTTATTTTTCCTTTATTTGGAGAAAAAAAAGACAAAATAAATTCAATAAAATCATTTTAAAATGGCGTTTTTTCTCAAAATTCACTTTTTTTGCCATATTCTAAGTGATTGTAATCAATAAAAAATCGCTTAAAAAATATAAAAAACGACATACGGCTCCTATTCTACGTGCGGAAACTTTTCCAGGAACCCTTTATCATATATATAGGCGAAAGATTCTCACATGTTTTACTTAGATTGTACAATTTAAATATTGTGGGTGGTGTCAGTACAAGTTTTGAATAATTTTGATAGGACCTTTGAATATTTATTATTATTAAAATTATGTCAAATTCAAATAATTGAATACTGGATGTTTCCAATTTCATTTTTATTTAGTTTCACAATGAAATATAATTTAAAATCTTTTAAACAAGTTTTTTCTAGACTTTTTATCTATATATTTTATTGGAATAAAAAATAAATTATTAATATATATATCTATATATATATATATATATATATATATAAATATATTAATTATAAATCGTTAAAATACTACTTATACAGGTTACCACCCGGAACGAGTATGGATTGCCGATTATTAAAAATGATTCGCAGTATAATATAAGTGATTAAACTCTATTAAGAGTAAACTATCATTTCTTAGGGGGGGCTCAGAATATAGGCTGCCCTCCATACTGCCTCTCCCCCTAACCTGACAGACGCCCTAATGTGTATATTATATAATATACTATTATTAATAAATATATAATATTAATATATTATGATATATATATTATATATTATATTATATATATTAATATAAATTATATATATATATATATATATATATATATAATACTAAATAATTATAGAATATATATAGGTATTCCCTTTAAAAAGGATTTGTTACCATAAAAACGTACAGTGCTAGATATCGACAAATATCATACATATAGAGTCAACACCTCCTACCCCCTCTCTGTCTCATATACCGATACATTAACGTTTTATTCCATAGGATGAGAGAAAAAATTGCCACATGTTGCTTGTGTGAGATATAAGTGACATGTGAGAGATTTGTTAGATATGAGGTTAAAGATTGTTGATTGAGTGTAAAGTTTATATTTATGATTTTTACATCTTCCGTATTGTGTTATTAAGGGGCTCGAGCAGGGATCGGACCGAGATGAGAAGAGAAGCTGAGACTCGTATATTTAGTCCGCCCCGCGCACGTATGAGAGAGCGAGAGAGACAGAGAGGATCGATTCCCGATAGAGGGACTGAGGCCGAGAGACCCTGACTCTTTTCATCTTTGCAATTGTAAAGTAGCATTGAGAGAAGAGGAATAAATTTTATTGATTTTCAGGCACGAACTGTGTTACGATAAAAGAATACAAAAATATTAAATAAAACCATTTTTTTTGTCATATTCATCAGCCTAAAAATTATTTCGTCTATATATATTTATTTTGTGACCTCATTGATAAATTATTCGAGTGATAATTTCCAAAAACAAATATAATTTCTTTAACTTAAATATATACAATCATCGCTATACTCGTATCCAGATCATTCATTTAATCTCTTTTATCTGTAATACTATTCTCCTTTTTAATAAATGAGAATAAAAATAGTTTTATCTTATTATCCATATTATTTATTATTATTATATATTTAATTTATTAATTTAATATTATTATTAATATTAATATATTATTTCAATTTATTATATATTAATTATATTATATATTAATTATTATTTTAATTATTATATTATATTATATTTAATTATATTTATAATTATTTAATTATTAATTATAATAATAATAATAATAATAAATGGAAATTAGCTGTCGGATTAATTTTTGTATTATTTGGTTATATTATTATTATTATTATTATTATTATTAATTATTATTTAATTATTATTATTATTATTATTATTATTATTATATATATTATTTATTATTATATTATTTAATAATTTAATTATTATTTTTCATTTATATTTTACCTAAATTAATTAAAATAACATCTAATATACGGAATAAGAGATAATCCTAGTAATATATAATATATTTATTATTTGTCTCGAGTATCCTAAGAACTCCTGTTCCGACTCTACTCGGCTCAGACTCACTATTATAGTACTCATATCGGTTTCCTAGGTTTCCGTTTCCGAAACAAGTTTTGTGTTTTTAACTTTTCATTTAAAAAACAAATAAAAAAAATAAAATACATAGGTGAAAAAAGAGAAAAGAAAAATGAAGAAGAAACAATAGAAAATGAGTAAGGACAAGAACAACAAGAAAAACAAGTACAAAAAAGCTCTCTATTTTCTATATATATATATATTCATATATATTATATACTATTATATATATATACTATTATATATACTATATATATATATATTATATATATATAATATAATATATACTATGTGTGTGTGTGTGTGTGTGTGTGTGTGTGTGTGTGTGTTGTGTGTGTTAAATATTGCGTATTAATCGCAATTATAATTATAGATGTAAATTAAAAAAAGACAGTTAAATTCTTTACCATTCCCATTAAATGTCTTTCTTTATTTACATATTATAATTGCGATTTAATATTGCAATATTTAACATCTACAATATAAAGACGAGGGAAATCACCAGGCTGGACACCTGGTGATGTCGCCTTGAAAGGGAGCTCGATTGCTTTAAAAACTGTTCTTGAACACAACTTTTTTGGGTTGGGGATAGGCTTCTGTTGGTAAAGCGCCGGGTATATTTCCTTCATTCGCAACCTGCGTGGTTCACCATTCCCAACAGGAACAGTCCAATGAATTCTCTTCACCTTCACTGTCCCACTAAATGTTCTTTCTTTATATATATATATATATATAATATTAATATATATATATATATTATATATACTATTTATATAATATAATATAATATATATATATTATATATAATATTATTATAAATTAAATATATTTCATATATATATATATATATATATATTATATATATATATATATATTATATATATATAATATATAAAAGTTATACACTATTGTAAGGCATTACCTATTTCTTATGAGGTAAATTTATCTAATATAAGGGTAATTACTACCTAGAGAATCCGAGGGAGGGATTTAAACCCAGGACCCTGTGATTTTGCGCCCTCTATACCGGTATGGGATAGATGAAAACAATAACCACTAAATGATTTAAAAAATAAGGAAAAAAAGAAAATATAATATATGAGGTCAATTCTCCGTGTGTATACACTTTCCACTATGCTCAAAAATGAAATATAGAATTATTAAAGCAAAATAACAATAATAAATATAAGAGTAAATATTATTTATATATAATCATATATTTATCAAAAGTTTTTATATTATAAAATATATACAATATCAAACTCAAAATTAACAAATTAGTGTTCTTTCAAAACAAAAACAATTTATTTAATTTACGCTGAATAAAAAACAAAAATAAGAAATAAAAACCTTAGGGAGCATCCAATAAAAAATGAATCTCTAATTTTTTGCCATTAAACTCCGAAGCTTATGTAAATTTATGTCGTACGAAAACTTTTTTTCCCTTTTTTCATGTTAATTTTAAGAAACTTATGAATGAAAAATTTGAAATTAAAATCGGTCCATTGATTTTGTGGCACGATAATTGTAATCATGCAAGGAATTACGTGAAGGAAATTGTAAATTTTTAAAGTTTTTCCACCATCTGGTTTAAAAATGATTTATAAACTCATTATTTTTTAACTATCATTAATTTATTGTAATCAACTTTTTTTGACATTAAAATAACAAATGCCACAAGAAACTTTACTTATATATACTCAACTTAAAAATGGTGGTTTATAGTCGGGCGGGAAAGTAATATTGGTTTGTTGTTTATATACCTGTGATTTTCTATGCTATTAGTCTAGATGTTTATAAGAGATCTTAGCTATGAGACTGGAGGTAATAAATTAATAAAATAATCATAATCATAGTATATAATTAATTAAAATATATTAAAAATAATAAATTAATAAATATTTATTAATAATCAATCTAACATAGAAAACTGCTTTGAGATTAATTTATTGCGTATCTAAAATAATTTATTAATCATAATTAAACAAAATTGAAATTGTTCACATACTCCCGAATCAAATAAAATATTAGAGTGAGAGAGTCATGCTATTGATGAAATTGTGTAGATAGTAGGTATTTAGTTTTCAGTTCTAAAGTTAGCTCAAAGCTATTTGAAAGTATTATAGTATTTTAAAGGTAATATTTCTATAAAAAATTGAAGATTTATTAACAAACTGGTTGTTTTAGTACTAGTCAAGTTTAGAGTTTGAGGAAAGTTCGTACGATAAATTTCATCGAAGTAATGAAGTATTTTGTGAGAATTAAATGTAGTAAGTTAGGTTTACGAAATTAACGATTGAGAAAATCTTTATAGTTTAATTGAGTAGTTATATGAGAGATGTATAGGCATTAAATAATTCTTGTCGCAAGGGGAGTCCACCTTTTATTGGAAGATATTTAAGTAAGAAAAATTATTCTATAGGTGTATATTTGTTTAGAATTATTATATATTTATAAAATGATAATTAGACCCAGATATCTGATATTTTTATATTAGTTGGTTGAGCAAAAATGAACACTGTTGCTCTTATCTATATTACATATACCCAACATAATTCTTTCTCACTGTACGATATCTCAATTTCTTAATAAAAAATATACAGCTACTACTTTCTAAGCAATCTTACTCCTTCAAAATTTTCATGTCAATAAACTATATTTCTAGAGTTACAAAAGTTGTATATAAACTCTTAAAAGAGTTATCGAGATTTTTCTATCATTATAATTTCAACATTATTGAAAATTATTTATAGGATAATTCTTAAATAATTATGATGATATTTTTAACGGTATTTATATTTCTATATAAGACATTTGATATAACTTTAATAATTAGTAACTTAAATAATAATAATTTGACTAATTTCTTGATTTATTCTCAGGACTTTTCAAAATCTTAAGAAACCCGCCCCATCTGCACAACAAGATCTCTCAAATGTGTCTTACCCAGGAACAGAAGATTTATTATGGGTTTCCATTTCATGGAGATGATGGAATATATTTTTATAATAGCTCGCTATGTTTAAAGCGGCCTCGTGTAATATTGTCCCCAGGAGAAAATTTAGAGGACCCATATTATATGGATTTGTCTTCCACACCATCTTCCCAGAGTCCTGAAAAAGTTATGCAAATACAAGATGAACAGAGGTGTTTAAATTGTCAACAGTTGTTCAAAATTAAAGAGAACAACTATGACAAGTGCAATGGTGGTTATCGTAAAAACTACCAAGGATCTTTTTATCATATTTATAGAGACAGGAAAGATGGAATTAACGGACCTCTAGCAAACTTTGTTTCAACTGAAGACACCCTCAGAGAACCAACTGTGTTCTCGTTAGATACTGAAATGATTTATACCTCTCATGGGTCAGAGGTTGTGAGGATAACTTTGGTACATGTGTCGAAAGAAATAGTCTTCAATTATAGTGTTTCTCCAGTTGGTAAAGTTTACAGTTTTAGACCGGAATTTAGTAAAATCACTTCCGAGGATCTAGCTAATAAAGTGAGTTTTGAGGAAGTTAGAAAGAATATAATAAAAACTGTTAAACGTGAAGATATTCTCATAGGACACGGATTAGAAAACGATCTGATATCG
>JABUQX010038787.1:5000-7500 GCA_015478945.1 Trachelipus rathkii
TGGCCTGGCCAATATAATACTATAGGAGAAATGAAATTCTTACGTACGCCGATAGCATAGAAATTCACTCTTAAGAACAGAGTAGGAACGAAAATTTCCAAATTAATTTAATTATTATAACCGTTATTACTAAAGTAGTTGTTTTTTTTTTTTTTTATTTTATAAATTAGTTTCTTTTTTTTTTTAATTTCATATAAAATTTTAATTACTTAGTAAACTCTACCATTTAATTTATTTTATTAAAAAGACTCAGAAATATTGGGTAGGAGCTACCTACCCTACCTCTTCTATGTATAATGCCCTTGATATATATATATATATATATATATATATATATATATATATATGTTATATATATATATATATATATATATATTATTAAGTTATTATATATATATATATTATTATATATATATATATATATATATATATATACATATATATATATATATAAAAGATTTACAAATTTCATTTGCAATGTACAGAAAAGGAGGTTTGTATATTCGATTCAATTTATTTATTCTTCTGGAACAATTTACTTTTTAACGTATATATATATTATGTTATAGATGAAAGATAAAAAAACATGATATTTATTATTATTATTATATATATATTATTGTTATATATATTATTATGCAAAGGTTATTAAGTTATGTTATTATGCTATATATATGTTATTATATATATATATATATATATATAGTTATTATTATACGTATATATATATATATATAAGTTAGAAAGATTTACATTTATTACATATATATACATATATATATATATATATATATATATATATATATATATATATATGTTGTTTATATAGTATATATATATATATATATATATATATATATATATATATATATATATATATATATATATGCTTATTCGTGCTATACACAAAATAGAACCTTATAATTTTATTATTTATATTAACAACTAATTTCAAAATACTAAACGCACATCATCGTGCTAGCTTAAATTCGTTCACATTTGTCAGCTTAGACTGTGTGCGTCATAAGAGATTGGAGTTAGGACCGAATCGGTGACTTTACTTTCAACTAAATCACTTGCTTTGCCCATATTTATTTCGTCCCACAACTCGACCAACCGTTTACACGTTGCTAGTAAACTTGTTTTTCAGGGACCTATACCCAAATAAATGGTCGACAGGCAAATATGTTGACATTTGTGAAAAAAATTAAAATAAAATCTGATTATTTAGTTTCTCTAACGAATCGAACAAAACTTAACTTAACCTAACTTAACCTAACTTAAACTAACTCAACCTAACCTAACCCTAACTTCTAACCTAACTCCACGACCACCTATCTAATGATAACATAACATAATATAACATAACATAACATAACATAACATAACAGTTAATATAACATAACATAAACATAACATAACATAACATAACATAACATAACATAACATAACATAACATAACATAACATAACAAAACATAACATCTGCGGCTGGTTGTACAGGAAATTTTTTTACTGTTGCGTAGACCATTTTTCCCGTGTACCATTTGGGCTAGCCCCCTTTTTTAGTACTTGACCGTTTACTCGCCCATCCACTCGACCAATGTAAACCAGGCTTAACAGCTGCAAAATTTAAAGAGCATCTCACAAAATTTGTGGTTGTCTACTTTTTTATCTTGACTTATTTTCAAAAACCAAATTTTCTTTCCTTAATTGTAGCTAAAATTATTGATCTATTTATACAATAATATAAATAAGTTGCAACAAATACTCTAACTCAAACGTCGTAATTATTGATACTCATTTTAGTCACTCCTGGTATCAGTTCAACAGACCTAAGAAAGTTACAAAAAAGTTAAAGAATGAAAGTTAAATGTGTAAAGAATACATAATTTACCCGCTAGATGGAATAGTGTAAAAATGTAAATGATACAAGGCACGTGGAAGACAGGAAGGAGAATCTGCAGTTAAATCACGTCAACAGACAACGATCGACTGACCATTGTAATACTAATGTATCTACAAAACCATTTATGGAAATAACTGAAAGACTCATGGCGAGGCTTTCAGCAACTGTTATTTCACTACTTATATTACAAAGAATAGTGCTATTTAATCTACATTTAGAACATTTGAAAGCAGTACTATTGTTTTATGTAAGATGTTATAAGTTTAAAATATTATCTAAACGTAAGCATTTCAAGGGAGTAAACTGATTATTGAAATTAACCTTTAGAACTAGCGATACTCTCAGTATCTAAAGGTCTTACCCCATTCACACAGCAATAATGAAAAACAAAATTTTTCTGATTGATTTCAAAAGCTCACTTTAGAAATGTCAGTTGAACATGAAGGTTACCGATAGAGTACTTGTGAACCAGCAAATTGAGGTCAGCAGAGAAAGACTCTCAACTAATTTTTGCTATCTGTGACAAATGAAATGAAATAAGGTAGGCTTGTGATACACAAAGATGTTTTCTCTATCTCTGCCGTCGGGTTAA
>JABUQX010038787.1:17500-27500 GCA_015478945.1 Trachelipus rathkii
ATTATTATTACACAGTTGGTTATTATTATTATTAGTTATTATATTATTATTATTATATATATATTATACACTCCATAATCTTTTTATGTATATATGATATTATTATTAGATATTATTATTTATTATTATGCTATATATATATACATATTATATATTATGTTATTATTATATATTATATATATTAAGAGTTATTATGATACATATTACATATGTATTATATATTATTATACATATGACGGAGAATATAGATATGAAGATATATTATATATATTATTATTGATTATTATTTACATATATATTATATTATTATATAGTTATTATTATTATACATATTATATATATATATATATATATACATGTCAACCGATTAAAAGAATGTGACCACCCGGTACGCCACCGTGTTATATAAATATATAGATATATTATTTATATATATATTATTAGTTATTATGTTATATGTTATTGTTATATATATTATATATATATATTGTTATATATTATATATATATATATATACTATACATATATTATTATATATATATGCGACATATATATTATATTAGATATATATATATTATATAAGTTATTATATATATATTATGAGTTATATATATATTATTATTATATATTATTATGTTGTTATTATTAATATTATTAGATATATTGTTATTATTATATATTATTATTATATTATTATTATACATATTATTATTATTATTATATGATATTATTATTATTATTATTATATATTATATATATATATATATATATTATATTATTATTATTAGCTGCATGCATATATTATTATTATTATAGTTAGTTATACTATATTATATTATATAATATATATATAATATATATATTATTATTATATGTTAAATATATTATTATTATTATTGTATTATTATTATATAGTCATATACATATATATATATATATTATTATACATATATATATATATATATATATTATTATAATATATATATATATTATTAATATATTATATATATGTATATATTATTATTATTATTATTATTATTGCCATTACAGATATTACATATATGTTATATATATATATATATATGAAGAGTTATTATTATTATATATATATTATATATGCATATACATATATTACTATTATTATCCATGCATATATATACGCATATAAATATTATTATTATATACATATTATATTATATATTAGTTGTTATTATTGTTATTATTATATTATAATATATTATTATATATATATATATATATATGTTACAGATATAAATATATATATATATATATATATATATATATATATATATATTAGTTATTATATATATATATATATATATATATATATATGCTATACTGTATAAATGGGATTAACATCTGTACGTCTATATTAAATGTTTGTGATTAATTAATTCAGCTTGTTCTATCCCTTACCTATCTGAACTATTCGATAATAACCTACTATATGTCCATTTCACTTTATCATCAACCTATTTTATTTCTCCATTAAATCTGAAACTTCCAGGGGAAAGGCCATGATATATATATATATATATATATATATATATATATATATATATATATATATATATATATATATATATATATATATATCCTCTAGTGAACAAAGTCCAAAATCATAATATCTATTTTTTATCAGAATTGATGGTTTAGGAAGATGACCCAGTTTAGTTTAAATTCAATGGCCGATATGCCCGATACACGTCGGATAAAAGCGTACAAGTGAAAGGTAATTAGGTAAATATATAAAGGAAGTATGTTTCAGACTTTATTAATGGAGTATTTGTAAGACTGATCATAGGAGTAAAGTCTGAGGTCATATAGTTTTCTTTTTTAATAGAGACATAATGAGACTGTGTAGAAAGACGTGTCACACGAAACCTTTCTAATGGAGGAGGTAAACCTTGAAGAGTTCAAAAGAGCAGTGTCCGTTGGAATATTAGAAAACTATAGAAATAACAATTTAAAGCCATAGTACGATAGTTTGAGGGTTGCGAGGAATCAGCTTTTTGTCGGGCCACGCTGAATGAACTCACGTTTTAAGCAGGAAGGGAAGGTCGAAGTAGAAAGATAGAGACTAAATAGTTTATATTCATGTTCATAGGGCTCATGCTCGGAGGCACAAGTTTTGATAACCACAGGAGGAATACCATCAGGACAGTACGCTTTCTCAATGATAAGGTCAGAGAGAATGTTAATATCTATAGATATATAGATTTCTTCTTTAGGAGAAGAAATTGCAATCCTAGACATAAGTGAGTTGGAGGGAGGTGGAGAAGGTGGAATAGCTCCGGAAACGTCTAAGGTGGAATTAGAAGCAAAGGAATGAGAGAAGAACTCAGCTTTAGCGGAACATAAACGTCATTTGTGCGTCGGAATATACTAAACGAGGGAAAGAGAAAGAAACAAACTAGAGCTAACATATTTCCAAAATGCCAGAAAGGACTTGAGGAAAAAGAATCAGTAACATTATTTCATTTTCTACCGAGAGTGGTTTTAGTGTCACGGGAAATAAACATTTACACGATTAAGTGATGAAATATAAGTTGCGTAAGTTTATGGAATTTGAAAACGACTCTAATTCCTGAAGGGAACATCCCTGTGGCGAATAGAACGAGAACATGCAGAGTTAAACCAAGGTTTGTTTAATTTAGTTCAAGGGAAAGAATATGGAATGTACTCCTCCTCCTTGACAATGTGCTCAGCACACTCTGATGGGGACCCTTTCCACCGAGACAGTAGTCATTCTATGGGAAATCAAAGAAGTACGACTGCAAGCCGGAAGACTCGAAAAAATAGAATGGTATACATTGATAAAAAGGTGATCGGAGAAACCCAGATGAATAAAGAGTTCAAACGCATAATGACGAAGGATTCAAAAGTATTGGAGAAAGTGTTGTCAGAATGTTGGGTTCATCTCCAAGACGATCAGGGATATGAGTAGGGAGCTGCACCAACACCACCACCGGGAACCGTCAACTCCAAATTGGTAGTGATGCACCGGAGAGTAATTTTGGCCGGAGGCCGGAGAGCCGGAGGCCGGAGAATGAAAATTGTTAATTCCAGGCACCGAGGCGTGAAGTCATTCCTGAGGCAGGAGAATTGAAATTATCCAATTTATACTTTACCCATATTTTCAATATATATATAAATAATATAAGCTATATCTTTTTCTAATATAATATATTTACATAATATCATAATATATTAATAATCATATTAATAATAATTAAATTATTAATTTAATAAAATATATATTATAATTATATAATAATATTAAAAATTAATATATATATTTATATATTCATATATAATAATATATTAAATTATAATAATTATAATATAATATATATAATATATATAGTAATAATTATAAAAATTCTTAATTAACTATTATATTTCTTCATAATTCGAAAAACAATACTAGATTTATCTTATATAGACAAAATATCAATGGAGTTAATGGAAATATAAATATTAATTGCAAATACAAATAATACCATTATGAGTTGATGATGAATGTAAGAATTTTATACTTTTTGTAAATACCCATACAGTTAATGAATTGAAAAAAATGGAGATAATTTAGCAAACCACTTGTGAGGATAGTTGAAGACTATGAAAGATGAACTTTAAATTATGTTACTGAACGCTTTGGTACCATTAAAGAGAAGAAACTTTATTTACTGGCAACAGTTCTAAATCCACAATACAAAATATCTCTCTTTGATATTATTGATCAGAATAAAATAAAATTTATGCTCAAAGAAGAAGTAAAACTTTTTATAAAAGCTAAAGAAAATATTACATTAAGTTCAGATTTTGATTAACAAAATGATGATCAAAATTATCAGTCTCACACAGATTCACATGAAGAATCTGAAAATGAAACGGCAGTTATTGATAAGTAAACACATTCAATTTTCTGGAAGTGCTTTGATGACATGCTACAAGAAAAATCTTCAGAAGAAAATGAAAAGAATATTCAGATACAATCAAACCGAGTGGAGCTAATCAAATGAGAAAAAAGTTAAAATGTAAACGTAGAAGCAGTAGTGAGAGAAAACAACATGAATTAGAAAATACCATTCAAACTACTGTGGTGTCCTGTGCCTTTGCCTGTGATTACATTCGATCGGGTGCATGGGCTCCTGAAATCTATGAACGTTAGGAAGGCGGGTGGCCCGGATGACATTCCTCCCGAAAAAGTGGTTCTATTTTTTGAAGGGAAAAAGGTGTACGGGGGATAGATGGGGGTGGGGGGACACCCCTCCTTATCCGTGATTCTATTCCACCACCCATAGTTCACAACTTATATTCTCTAATGTCTACAATACTAGCAAACTATTCTCCTCAGTGTTGAGATAGCAAACGCAACATATCCAACATTATTCACGAAAAAAAAGAGTAAGCACATATTCTATCTTTCAACTATACAAAGCCTATTTTGCTCACTAACATTTGTATTATTATCTAAGATCTTTTGAGAAAACTCTTCTCAACATCTCATTTTCTTAAGATCAACTGGAATTCTCATTCACTTTTTCCGAGATCGCCCAGTAACGGCTTTCCGCGCTCGAGTCTACTGGCGAAATATCTTTTTTTCCTATTGCTTACTGATTGTAATGGGTTTCGCCGGTTTGAGTGAACTACGTGGTGATGACTTGCGTGGTGGCGCTTTTGATCATATCCAATAGCATTAATTGACCGGTTATGGCACGCCGTCACTACTCTTCCAAGCTCCCATCCCTTCCGGTTCCTCCTTCTCTTGCTTACTCTATGTCTAGTTTTTTTCAAATCGCTCAATATCGGCTGTTTGTTGATGGGACTTCTTCTTCCTTTCTGTCAATAGTGGTGTTTCCTCAGGGTTCTGTCTTATCTCTACTTTATTCTTACTTTCATTAATGATCTTCTCAACTTGCACATTAACTCTATTCACTCTATGGACGATGACTTACACTTCATTCTTCAACTCATTTCATTCTGCTCCTTCTTTACTTCTAGAAATTGCCTCCGTCTTAATCTTTCCGATCCTATTCTCGCTGACTGGATAAAATTTTCGGGTGGGGTCGTCTGAACCTTGTAAAATTCAATTTCTTTAAAAAACTCACTTCTACAAATCTCCTCTCTAAGACACCTTCTAACTTCTATCTCTTTGACGGTTCTCTCGTCTCTCCTGTTTGACAATATAAACATCCTTGGCCTTAACATTAACAAAAAATGTCTTGGAAAACCTCACAACATCACAAACGGTTGCTAGGGCGGCCTCAAAAGAAACTGGGAGTCTGTTTAGACTGCGAGACTTTTTTTCTCTTCTCATTGCTCCAGCTATACAAGGGCCTCAACCGCCCTTGTATGGAGTACTGCTCTCATATCTGGGGGGCTCTGGTTTCACCGCGGCTTTTGGATGGGGTCGAGTCAAAGGCAAAAGGCTTATTACCTGTTCGTACTTTCAGTTCACTTAACCCTCTATCTTTGAGGCGCGATGTGGTGCTTTAATTCTCCTTTTCTATAGGTAGCTCCGCAGCGGCAGGTGTTCGAGGGAGCTTCCACTCGCGTTCCTCCACCTTTACTTCGCCCTCGTAGAACTAGGGGTGCTGTGTCTGCACATGAGTTTTGTGTTGATGTAGGTAAATCCAGGCTAGTTCGCTGCGGTGCTTCCTTCTTTCCTGCCACATCTGTTCTGTGGAATTCCTTCCATCTTCTGTTTTTCCTGCTGAATTTAATCTCCCCCATTCAAAAGCCTCGTCTGTGCTCATCTGCGTAATTTACTTTAGTTGTTGAACTTCTGAGGCGTGCCAACACCCCTTCCTGAATAGGGCTCTGCCCGTGAGTGGTGGTGACAACTGTAAATAAAAAAAATATATATATTTTGCAGCACCAATTATGAACGAAAATCGGATGTTGATTCACTGTTATGGTGGAAAGAAAGAAAAGCTCTTTATCCTGATTGTATCTTACCTGAATTTAGATAGGAAAATATCTCTCTGCTCCAGCCTTCAAGTGTAATTTAGCGAGAGAATGTTTTAGCTAAGCAGGAATATTTTAATACAAGTAAAAGGATCCGTCCTTTCCCCACACTAGCTGATCAGCTCCTGTTTCTTCATCATAATTTAAGAGCATTTGATTTTAAATATTAGAGAATGGATACCTAAATAGCAATGCATAAGCTATTTAACTTTCCTTTCACTGACTCTGTGTTTAACAATATAACTTAATTTTCTCAAAAAATTCTATTGTGATACTCTATACAGTAACGATAACAGCTGGTACATGCACTTTATAATATATATATATATATATATATATATATTATATATATTATAATAATATATATATATATATATATATATATATATATATATATATATATAATATATATATAATATATATTATTATATATATATATATATATATATATATATATATTATATATATATATATATATATATACTATATAATATATATATATATATATATTATATATATATATATATATATATATATATTTTAAAAATTTTTATTTGAAGATAAAATAAATGATTTGATTGATAAGTAAATAAATTGTGAAGTGGCATAATTACCAGCTTATGTGCTTTTTGGACTCTTGAATTTGCTGAGATTTCTTGCTTTGTTTCACTTAAAGTAATCCATTCAAGGATCTCTAGAGTTTCAGGTGTAACTTAGTAAATGTAGTAGTTCTAATTAAATTTTAACTACAAGGGTTGCAAAAATACCAGGATAGAATACAGCAGTAGTAGAATAAACAGGGAACTCTGCGAATGATAAGAGTGTCTTAAAGACAGTTATAGGGTATTTCATCAAGGAATATATATTAAACAAGAAAGTATAAAGTGTAAGAAATTTAAGCCAAGGAACTCTAACAAGAGTATCTCCAAAACAGAAGGGGAATACATCAAGGTTCCTGTTGATTCTAATATAGGAATAGATTGCATCAAGTTTATAATCACAGAAGGAAAATTATTCAGGGACCTTTAAATCGATATTCAATATTGAACTCTGAGAAGAGTTTTAATTTAAGTTTTATAGTTATAGTGTGAATTTGTTTGAGCGGGGTTTGGAGCTTGAGGTATTGGGAAGTGCCTCAGGTTGTGGGATCCCGGTAAACGTGCAGCTTAATCGAGTGTGGGAATAGAAAAAAGTGGAGTGGTGAATAAGAGGGTCAGGACTAAGGAGAGTAAGAGAGAGTAAAGAGATAGGATGGGCAAAAGAGATTAGATTAGAGTGGGTTGTATGAATGTGAGAGGGATAAATGAGGATCTGAAAAGGAAAGAAGTGGGGTTAATGTTCGAAGAAAAAAGGTTGGATGTGCTAGGGTTGACAGAAACAAAGCTGAAAGGATAGAAGGAGATGGTCTTTGGAAAATTTAAGGGTAATGATTTCGGGGGTGAACGAGAGAGTGAGGGCGAGGGAAGGGGTAGGAATAGTTATGAAGAAAGAGGTGTGGGATAAGGTAAAAGTGTGCAAATAGGTGAATTCAAGAATAATGTGGGTTAAAGTGAAATTTGGGGGGGAATTGTGGGTTTTTATATGCGCGTATGCACCAGTAAATGGAGCAAGGGAGGAGAGAGAAAGATTTTGGAGTGAATTGAATGAATGTTGGGAAAGTTTCGGGGTGAATGATAAAATTTGTTTATTAGGAGATTTGAATGCAGGAGTGGGAAGAGAGAAGATGGGTAGAATTATAGGTCCATTTGGGGTAGGGGAAAGGAATGTTAATGGAGAAAGTATGTTAGAGTTATGTGTTGATAGAAGATTGATAGTTGGGAATACTTGGTTCAAGAAGAGTGAAAATCATAAGTATACATGGAAGAGTGAGATAACGGGGGGGAGGGCGTTACTGGATTATGTGTGTATAAATAGTAAGGATAGAGGCAGATTACTAGATGTAAATGTATTCAGAGGGGCAGGTAGGGGGTTATCTGATCACTATTTGGTGGTTGCTAGGTTAAGGGTAGGGGAGAGGTAACGGTTAGAGAAAGAGAAAAAAAGAGGAAAATAGAAGTCATAAAGGTGGAAAATTTAGATGAGACATTGTGTAAGAACGAGTTTAGGAGGGGTATGGAGGATAGATGGAGGGACGTGAGAGAGACGGAAATTAGGGATGTGGAGGAGGAGTGGAAGAGATTTAAAGAGACAATTTGTGAAGAGGCCAGAAGGATATGCGGAGTTAAAAAGGTGGGAGCAAGTAGAAGGAAAGGAAGTGAATGGTGGAGTGAGGAGGTGAAAGAGTTGGTGAAAAAGAAAAAAGAGGTCTATGTGAAATGGTTGGGGGATAGGAAAGAAGGGAAAGCTGGGAGGAATATAGAGGGGTTAGAGTGGAAGGGAAAGAGGGCGGTGGAGAGGGCGAAGAAAAATGAATAATGAATGGTGTAGAAAGGTGACGGAAAATTTTCAGGGAGCAAAGATATCTGGAAAGAAGTAAATAAAAAAAAGAAAGAAAGAAGGAGGGGTTAGGAGAGAGGGTTAAGGGAGGGGAAGGGGGATGGATAGGAGGGGAGGATAGGGTGGAGGAAAAGATGGGGGGAATATTTTAGAGGATTATTGAATGAAATGGGTGGGAGAGATGAGGAGGATTTGCAAGAGGTGGGGATGGGGGGTGAAGAGGGACGGGAAGGAGATATGGAAATACAAATGGAAGAAATTATTAGGGCGTTATCTAAAGGAAAAAAAGGAAAGTCCACGGGTCTAGATGGTGTGAGTATGGAAATGTTACAGATGGGAGGCAGAGGGGTAGAGGAATGGTTGTACAGGTTGTATAATTTATGTTGGAGGAAGGAAGAGGTTCCACAGGATTGGGAGAATGGTTGTTTGGTTCCCCTGTATAAAGGAAAGGGGATAGAATGGAAGTGGTGGTATTAATAGAGGTATTTGTCTTTTGAGTGGTAGTAGGGAAAGTGGTATGGGAGAATACCTATTGAGAGGGTAAGAGATTAACGGAAGAGAGAATGGGAGAAGAACAGGATTTAGGATGGGAAGGGGGTGTGTGGATCAAGTATTCACACAATGAAGATGCTTGTGGAGAAAGGTATAAAGAAAGGAAAGGGAAAGTGTATGGGTGTTTTTTGATCGGGAGAAAGCAAAATAGAGAGAAGAGGAGGGAATTGGGGGGGGGGCTGGAGGAACAGGGGTGGGGGGTAAATTAGGTAAAGGTATTAGGGCCTTTTATAGGAATAGCAGAATGTGTGTGAGAGTATTAGGAGGGGAGAGTGAGATGTTTGGAGTGGAGAGAGGGTTGAGACAAGGATGTGTAATGTCGCCGTGGCTTTTCAATTTATTTATGGAGAGTGTTTGCAGAGGAATGATGAGGGAGGGAAGAGGGGTGGAATTGATGGATAGGGGTGATAGATGGGAAGTGAACATGATACTATTTGCGGATGATACTACCTTGGTGGCGAAGGATTCAGAAGGGTTGTAGTATTTGGTGAAGGAGTTTGAGAGAGTGTGTGGACAAAAGGGTCTTAAGATAAATCCAGGTAAGAGTAAAGTGTTAGTGTTTGAGGAGGAGGAAACAAATGAGGGGATGGGGTTAGAGATTAGAGTAGGAGGTGTAGTATTAAAAGAAGTAAAGGTTTTCAGATATTTAGGGATGGATTTGGGTAAGGAAGGAGGGAAGAAGGGAAGAGATAGATCACAGAGTAGGAGAAGGAATGAGAGCATTGAGTGGTTTGAGGGAATTATGGAAAGGGGGGATTTATCACATAAACTTAAGATAAGCATGTTTGAAAAAATTTGTGTCCCAGCGGTACTATATGGGTGTGAAACATGGGGGTTGAATGCTAGGTCCAAGAAGAAATTGGAGGTGTTTGAGATGAAAGGGTTGAGAGCGGTATGTGGGGTTAGTAAAAAAGAGAGGATTAGGAATAGGGTAATAAGAGTGAGATGTGATTGGAAGAATGGTTTGGTGAGAAGAGCGGAGTAGGGAATGTTAAAATGGTTTGGACATCTGGAGAGA
>JABUQX010038787.1:42500-45000 GCA_015478945.1 Trachelipus rathkii
TATATATATGTTATGTATAGATATATATATATTATATATATATGTATGTATATATATATATATATATATATATATATATATATATATATAATTATTATATATTCTATATATATATATATATATTATATATATATATATAATTTTAATTATATAATATATATATATATATATATATATATAATATTAATTATATATATATATATATATATATATATATTAATATATATATATATAAATTTATATATATTTTTATATTTTTTTATTATATTAATATTATTATATATATTATATATAATATATATATATATATATATATAATATTATATATATATATTATATATAATATATATATATATATATTTTAATTTCAACTCCCCACACGAAAAAAATTCTTGGTACGGCTTCGATAAAGAATATATTCATTCTATCGTTCACAACCTCGAAAATGTGCATCCCATTTTCTTTTAGTGTAAGGGTTTAACTCTAAAGAAAGAATTAAAAGCTGAAAAGTTAGACACATAGAAATTGTTGAAACCATGATGAAAAAGGTTTAAAAGTAGCTGGAGACTAACCAGATACCTATATATTTATAGAAAAATAACTAAATGTTGAAATGCCAGAAGATATTAAGAAACGTGAACATTCCATTGACTCTTAGTCCAGCCAATGAGATTAAGTTCACTTTCCTCTCAGACCTTTAATGACTATAAATGGAAAAACAAAGAAATTCTCAAACAGATTTCTTTGATTTATTATTATTATTATTATTATTATATTATATTATTGATTATTATTATTATTATTATTATTATTATTATTATTATTATTATTATTATTATTATTATTATTATTATTATTATTATTATTAAACTTCAGATCAAACAATATTCTCAGCTATTCAAGTTTGGATTTTTGAAAAGGATTCTCAACTTCTGATGCACTCCTCCATGCTTATTATTACTGGATTTCACAGAAGCTTTCGACATGGACTGATCATGACATAGTATTGCAAATATACAAATGGGCGTTGAAGAACAAATTTACATGGTTTAAAAGTACTTAAAGGAGAGATCTCAATACGTTAAGCTAAGGAAATAACATTCAATCACACTTCAAACATCAATTGGAGTCAATTCTGGGACCGTTTCTATTTACTCTATATACTAATGACCTGTTGAATACACATGACGCCTTTTCAGTTCTGCATTTGCTCATGGTACTTCTATCTTAATAAAATGACAAAATGCCGAATCTTCTCTCTCTCCTCCTATCTCTCTCGTCTTTCTCTCTCTCGTCTCTCTCTCTCTCTCTCTCTCTCTCTCTCTCTCTCTCTCTCCTTCTCTCTCTTCTCTCTCTCTCTCTCTTGTAAAGCAGTAATCACTTTAAGTAAAATATAAATGGATAGATGCTAAACAAGCTGTGTTTAATTTAAATGACTTATTTTTAGCAACAAATTTTAATAGACAATTTCAGTAATCAAAGAAATGAAGTGGATTGCATAGGGCTTCAAGATGCTTAATTCTCGTTTGAACAATAATCGATGAAAAAACTGTCATTTCAAAATTTTTTTTAAGCACCTAACTAGCGAAACTGGCTAGATATTGTATGTGCTAATAAAAAAAAAATGTTGATCCTCTTTCTATTCCTAAGAAGATATACTATGATTGATACACCCTACCCTATCATCTACGGGGCCCACCAAGTAACTAAGTAATCATCCCTGTAATTGTAAATTCAAAGCGTCTTTTTTCGCACTCATAAAACTACAAGAGATTTTTCAGTCATACACAACCCTTGTACAAAAACCTAAAGATTTAAAGACCTAACTCCAACATATCACTAATAAAAAGAAATAACATAAAATTATCATAATAATGCCCTGTGACTTCTGGTTAGCGAACTTCCACTCGAAGCCAAGCATTGGAGAAAGGCAAGAATCGATACATTTACGAAATAATACGTAGCATTACGCGCCACTTCTGTCAACTAAATAAGTCCACACAATGCGTACAGTTACAAAGTAGCAAAATTTAAACAACTCAATGTCGCAAGACATCAAACCCGAAAACTCTACCAAAGTCTTTTGCTAAAAAATAAAAACTTATTATATATAAAATAAATATTAATAAAATAACAAACGTGATTTTACTTTAGTAAAATCTAGCCATTTTATTAGCATCAAACAGTATATATATATATATATATATTATATATACTTATATATTATATATATATAATATATATATATATATATATATATATATATATTATATAATATATATATATATATATATATATATATATATAATTATACTACTAATTTTAAAACTGATATTGCAAGAAAAATTATTCCTTATTTAGTGTTGATTGAAGCGACGAAAATGGACGTAATATTCTTTTTCTATAAAGAGAAAAGACTAAAATTGGTCTTTGGGAATGCAAACTTGGAAAGGAAAAGTTAATACGTCTCTAATAAATTTAAAGGAACTTAATGAAATAA